>CAKNYM010045873.1:0-31222 GCA_932195095.1 Andricus curvator | reverse complement strand
TTTGTAAGAGTACTCATACTCTAATAGGATGAGTTTTCTTACAACCGTAGCAAGGCGAAGTTCGAGCTATTTTCGCAAGGCACAACTGCTCTAAGGGCATGTGACTCCAGCAATAACGGCATGCGCTTGATTCTTTTATGGTATAGGACATTTAATGCTAAAAATGCCTAACCTGATGCCAATATTGGTAGAAATTCATACCAATTTCGCACATGAAGTTCCATGCTGTAATATTAAGAGCTCAGCCTACTATAACAGTGTGGTTTTTTTCTCCGTGTAGCATACCGTCGCCACATTTTGAGCCAAGACATTCCCGATGATCGCTGCAGAGCGTGTCATGCACAGCCCGACCATCTAGGACACATACTATCTAGTTGTCCAACTTATGCGGGAACGACCTACATCCAAAGGCACAATGCGGCTCTAAGAGTGCTTTATTACCATCTCTGTCACTCTTACGGCATTAGCACAAATACCGCTCCGCTAAACGTTCCTAGGGAAATAGAGTCAATTGTCGAAAATGTGAAGTGCTGCATATACTGGAACTTCATATTCTCGGCAATTGTTTCTGTTGCGCGCTTGAGGCCTGACATAGTTCTCCTTGACTTCGAGAAACGAACCATGTTCGTTATCGAATTTTCGGCACTAGCTACCAAAAACGTCATAGCCAAGGAGAGAGAAAAGAAAGAGAGGTATAAAGACCTTATAAGGGAGTTGCGACTGTTAAACCCGGAATATTCTGTCAAGCTAATCGTCTTGATCATCGGTGTTCTTAGAGGTGCCAAGGTCATCCTTGGGTCGCTCCGTGTCCTCAGGGTGCACAAGACTTTTGCCGGATCATTGTATTGAATTCGTCGCGGACAGTAACCACCTACCGTACGGTCGTGAGACGTGGTTACAGTTGAAATTTTACCGCGATTTCGCTGGGAGCGGGTGCAATTTTTCAGATCAGCACCCGTTCCCGACGAAATCCTGCGGCTGTCCTTATGACAAACTTTTAACTATATATATATATACCTTATTTATAATATGTGTGCAAAGATTGATCAAAATCTATTGATTCGTTAGAATTTATTGAAATATCAGCAAGGTATTTTTGGATTTTGTTAATGAAATATCTAATTTGTTGATATTTAAAATATTTCTAGCTTGATCAAAAATTATTTCTATTAAATATTATTTCGCCGTGTCTATTGCCAAGGTTTACGGAAATTCTGCGAAGCTAGAAATAATATTTTCAGTGTGTCCAGGAAACCGGAAAAAGGCCGCTGGGGTCAGAGAATTTCAATGATCGTAGACCTCGCTGGCCCTTTAAAAATCATGCTATATTAATTTCATTCTCTCAACCTTACTAGACGAATCAACAATAGGATTGAAGTTTGCTCATAAAATTGAATTGCTCTCTTTTCAATTTTGAAACCAAACAGGAATGATCAGAATTTATGTACTAACTTCAGCCCTATTATTTTTTTCTTTAGTGTGACTGAATCGTCTTTTAATATTAGAAAATATATTCAAATTTAAATATTCTGCTGGCAAATGAAAGTAACATTCTTAGTTCTGAAAAAAAAACGTTGTACTTTTAAAGTACTTTTAAAGCACAAAATAAAACGAAAATATTGAGCCCAAAGAAAATTGATTTTGCACTATGGCTAGGCTGGCAAAATATTTCGATGGCCCTGTCAGGGTGTTTTCTATATAGGGGGTGGTTTTTGAGGTTTTAGGTTGGTTGTACAAATTTACACAAATTAAGACGAAAAAATTGAGCCGATAGAAAATTGATTTTGGACTATGGCCGGGATGGCGAAATATTTTCTGGCCTTTTGAGGGTATTTTTTTGCATAGGGGGTGGTTTTTAATGTTTGAAGTTCGTTGCGCAAATTTGCACAAATAAAGACTAAAAGATTAAGCCCATATGAAGTTTGCCTATAAAACTGAATTGCTCTGTTTTCATTTGTTTAAATAAAAAAGGATCAATTTGAGTTCATAGACAAACTTTAGCCCCATTGTTTTTTTCCTTTATTGAATTTGGGAATGTGGTTAACTTTCCATGCTGTTTGTTTAAGTAGAAATAATAGTAAGTACAAAATTCTTAAGCATAAATAAAATTGTTGTATTTTTAAAGTATTTACATGAAGAGCATTATTTAATAAACATTTGTAATGTGATGCATGTGAACGTTTAAGTTGAAAATCTGACTGTATTACTTAAGCCGTTGAGAGTTGGGAGTGTCCCATCTGTGCCAGTGCACTGTTGGGACACCCCCTCGACGTGCAGTTGGGCCGTTGTGTAAGTGAAGGATGTGTAGGAAAAGGGATACATTTAAGGTCAAATCGCATTTTGCGTATGCAAACAATAGACTCGTCCCACAAGACCACTCCGACCGCAGTCGATGATCACTCTCTCTAGCAATCCTCCCAGGTGGAGAGCTTTACAAAGTCATCGTATGTCACGGTTCACGCATGCACACACAAACTGACTAATAAACCTATGTAAAGGTACATACTCTATAGCCCAGCCATATCCACTACGAACAATTCTCAAAAAGAGCCCATGAGTTTCCAAGTTCTTTCATTTCAGGTGTCTAATATACTGCTGACGATATTCGTCACACATTTCTTATGAAACATTGTTTGCCACACATCCGTATCCTAGCATACATATTTTGCTCTCTTTATATCTATAAATTTTTTCATGCAAGCTCTTGTATTTTTATAGACCCTTACATGTTTTTGCTTTAAAGTCACATTCACACATGCTCATCATTCTTTCCTCAGTCTACCTGTTCTCTCAACGTGAGCGAACCATCTCAATAAATTTTTCTCATTCTTGTGAATCAGTGTTTTTTCACGCCACATTCTTTAAGAACACACTCATTACTGACTTTGTCCATTAGCGTTTTACCACATATATTTCGCAGGAATTGCCTACCCACTGTGTTCACTTCACTTCTATGCTTTTCTTGGTACGTCCAGGTCTCGCTATCATACAGCACAGGGGAAGCAAGCACAGAATTATATGCCAATTTAAATATCCTGTATACCAAGGGGTGGTTGGGACGGACTGAAGGAGGCTCTAGTAGTATTGGTCAGCGTATACTCAGTTATGGTTGGATCAGCCGTGCAGGCCTAAGTTTAATCAGGCTGTTGATCGTGGCTGTAGTGCAGGTCAATGTTTTAGCAGGCATATGGGGACAGTAGTATAGGGCATTTTTAGTCAGACAAAACTCTTCAAGTGGCGGCGGCGCTATCTTTTAATGTTCGGGAAATTATCAAATTAAATTAAATTTAAGCAACTGGTGAAAAATAAAACAAGTGTATTGATATAAAAATTCCATACTGTAATTTTTAGTTCTTGAATTCAGGCTTTAAATTTAAAATTAGTATGCACTAATTTTTAATGTATAACGTTAATTATTTAATCAAAACAAGGAATACATTCTTTCTCTTGTGCTTGTCAGTTGTTAGAAGTGAAAAATGTTATTGCCTACAATTAAAGTTGGGTAGATGTAAATTTTCCTTATAAAACTAGCTTCATAAGTCCCGCGGCGCGTATTAGTGTTCCGCTCTCCATTTCCTGTCTTGTTTGTGTGTTTAGGATAACTTAAAAACAATTTAAGCTACACGCAGAAAAAAGAACCTTACATTTTACTGAAAACCAAGTTAAATCTACTGATCTTCCAAGTACGTATATGGACAACACGACAGTTCAGTAAATTTTACAATTATAGGCAACTAAATATGACTATCATTGATGGTTACCAGTACCGATTTTCAAGTGCTGCTGACCTGCGGATCAGTAGATTTTACCGATCCAGTCGCTATTCTGCACTGTTCCTCGATGCTGCAATTACGAATTATCATGTCACTTTGACGGATAATATAAACATATCTAACTTATGTTAACGGTACAGACTATAGTTTGGACGGCTCTATAAATCGTAAAAAAATATTGCTAAAAAATTATTAATAAATACACAAACGGTTAATTCTGAGATATTTTTTCGGATATACTTATAATTAGTCGGTATTTGTAAGTTACAATGCTTATAATACAATTAAAATTTCGCACGCAACGGGGGGGATTCGAACGCATAAACCTAAGCACGCAAGTCGATTAGCTTAAACACTACACTATTACACGAGTTGGGATCTGTGAAATAATTCCGAAATGCATTTGTAACTAAGGTGGCGACCTCGGTAACGACTTTTGAATACGCGTCCATGCCATCGCGGCACACGAAAAAAGTGCTCGCATTTACCTCATATCCATACATGTCAGCTGGAACAGTCGCGGAACGCAAACACGTCTTGCTCCAATAAACTCTCAACTGTACGCGACCTGTGAATAAAATGTGCCATCCAAAATTGTGTTATTTATTATAAAACCCCTTCATTGCTAAGTGGGTATATGGAGTAATGTGATGACTGTCACAGAAATGTCAAAAATAAATGTTTTTTAGGTGATGCAATCCATCCATTGCCGATGGCGTCATGACTTTGAGGGCGAGCTAAACAAGCTATTCGGATCGGTAGCCTGTACCGATCCTTCTGTAATGTTCACTGCACCACTATTGTAATCTCGGTTCAGTGGATTATACATATCTTACCGTATTTCATACTAGGGAATAGAGGTTTATTTTACTAAAGGATTACCGTTAAATTAACCCTAATTTCACTGTGACATTTACGAAATGCTAAGTGCTTTTGACATTTTCACCCCTTCATTAAAAGCAGTTTTTACTGTTACGGTTGCAAGAAACACTTTACATTTCTTGATTAGTAAATATTACATTTCTTTTTTCTGCGTGTAGGATCATAAAGTTTGGGGCGATTGTAGTTTGAAATAATGCCCATTTTTGATTACTTTTAGAGTCAGATCAGGTAAGAAATAATTTTCTTTCGATTTTATATCTATTTTTTTAAATAGTTTAGGATATGAATTTTTTGTTAATTTTGATTAGGGAAAAGGCGTCCACAGTGATTCAGAAAACTGTAAATTCGTATAGATGCTCAGTTTTAATTTAACATAAATAGCTTAACGTATGTAAATAATGTGCAAACCTTTGGTAAGCTTACTGATTTGATGAAAATCTATTGATTTTTTAGAATGTATTGAAATATCAGCAAGGTATTTTTGGATTTTGTGAATGGAATACTTATTTTTGTTGATATTCAAAATATTTGTAGCTTGATCAAAAATTATTTTTAATAAATATTATTTCTTGCCACAAATTGGATAAGTTTAATTCAGTCAGATTTGAAGTACATCAACGAAAAATTGTTTAACTGACTTGTTTTTCTCAAAGATGAGTCAAAAGTATGTAGTAAAATACCTGTTCTTGAAAGATATCAAAAAATTTATAATGATTTTAGTGTTCAAAATTTAATGTAGAAACGACTGTTCGAATTGTTTAAAACTCACCCTCTTTCGTAGTTGAAGTCCTTCAAATGAAGTGATACGTGAAAGGAATCTGTTAAATGCAAGACTTTTTTCTTCGATTGTAACTCAGGGCCGAAAAAAATTAATTTTTTCAGATTCTGTGATGATAATTTTGAAGACATGAAACAATTATATTCATACAGGATAATATGAAATATATATGAATCACTTTGGGATGATTAAACTTTGAAATTTAGTTACTGGGTCAACATTCAGTTATTTAACAATGCTTTTTCTGTTAAATCAGCTGTATAATACTATTATTAAAAATTATTTTGCCTTGTTTGAATGAGAAAATCTTTTAGTTGTAGCAAGTTTTTCACTAAGTATGCACCTTTTCATTCTAACTAGGGTAGCAAAGTTGAGGCCGGCCCTAACTAAGCAAAATAGTTGATTTCTTGTATTCGGACACAAGGCATTTTTTCGGTGTAGAGTCTCACAAAATGCCGGACCTGACATAGAAAAAACTGAATAATTTTTTTAATTTTCTGAAATCCTAAAAGAAGCAACCACCTCCGAGAAAAATCCTTGTCAGTGTTGGGGCGCGTCCCCAAAAACAAAAATATTGGCACACAAAGAGTTGCATAAGTTTTCTATTTTTTAATGGAAAAAAAAAACAGAAAGTGCTTTTGAGCTACTACCTAGCTTTATCGAATAGTGAAAAGAACAAGCTAAAAGAAGCAATCGCTGAACAACACAAATCTGCCCCCTGCGCGGGCATATTATCATTGTACGCACCATGTTCCGTTTTTGTACTTCCCCACTTTTTCGTGCGTAGAACTTTCAAAACTATCTTTCGGCTTTAACATTCTTGTCAAGTGTATCGCGCTTCGCGCTCCACAGTGGATTGGGACACCCGGTTTTTTGGCCAAAAGTCAAATTTCGAATTTGAAAAAAAGAAGTAGGTCACTGTAATTAAGGATAGTTAGAGCACCCTTTGCCGAAATTATACATTGCTCAATTTAATTTTAGATACACTGACAGTAATCTAAAGTTAAAAAATCTGCCCGCTTCGCGGGCACATTCTCATGGCGCGCTTCGCGCGCGGCTCGCTTCGCTCGCAAGTTTGAGCGCGCCTAGGGCGCGCGACTGTTGGATCTCGCGCTTCGCGCTCGATCATATATTTATCTCGCGCTTCGCGCTCGATTATGTGTTCACCTCGCGCTACGCGCTCGGGCGTATTTGCATCGCGCTTTACGCTAGGCTCCTCTAGATTTTTGCACTTCGTGTTCGACTTCGATGAAAAGAAAAAGTTTGTTTGCAAATATTATAAAATTATCAAAACCTCTACATATTAAGTGATTGTTAAATTTATTTTTATTTTAGACTGAAAAGGAACTTTATTTACTCAAGGTTCTATCGACCTTAAGGAACACATTCTCATCCAGACACTCGCGCTTCGCGCTCGATATTTGATTTGAAAATCATTTGAACCGTATGATAGAAACAAAAAAGTTTGAGCGCACTTACGGCGTGCGATTTGGTAAATACACTGAGCGCGCACTTTGTGCTTCGTATTATATGTTCTTCATATACAAATTACTAAATTTGTATTTGATTTCAAATGAAAAGTAATGATATAATTCAGGCGACAAATTTTATTAGTTAACATTTTATTTTAGCTTGTGCCGTTTATCAAAAAAGTTAATTTTTTCATTTTGAATATATTCTTACCACAAAAATTGATTACGGGTGTGTAAGTCTTTTTTGAATGCACAATTTTTGTTCATTTATATGTTTTCGTACCTTGCATTGTTTTTTCAAAAATTTGATTTTTTTTACTGTCAATGTTATTTTCACGAATAAAACAAAAACCACGCATCCTAAGGAAACATGATTCACAACAAATTTGTACCTCCTCCTTGAATAAATAAATGTTGTTTATGTCATTTTTTTCGTAGCTCGTGTTATTCGTCTACAAAGTTGATTTTTCTATTTTCAATGCTGTTTTTTACAAATAAAACAAAAACTACGCGTCATATCAAAAAGTGAATGATAAGAAATTTGTAGATCTTTTTTAGGTGCACAATTTTGGTGAAATGATCTTTTCTGGTATCTTGCATAGTTTGACAGCAAAATGGCTTTTTTGATTTTTCATTAATTTTTTGTGCGATCAAAATTTGAATTTTTTATTTTTCAAAAAATTCAAAAAGTTGTTATGAAAATATTATAGGGTGTTCAGGAATCAACGTTTTTCTCCTCTTGACTTTTTTTCATATCGTGCGTTTTTCGGCTTAAAATGTTCATTTTCGTTTGTTTTTTGGAATTTTGAAAATGCTATAACTCCAGTAATTTTTTTTTTATCACGAAAAGTCATAAGAATATTTTGTTCGTCATTTTGCGTACTACTAATAACCGTACATAGCATTTTCAAATCTTCCAAAAAAGTGGTCTCAAAAATTTTCAAAATGTGCTCACTTTTTGGATTTTCATCCAAAATAGCTGGTTAACGAACTCGTTTCCTATTTTTCGGCCATAAAAAAGTGTACCAAAGCTCAATCAAATCTGATCATTTTTTCGAAAGTTATCGTGGCTACAGACAGACAGACAGACAGACAGACAGACAGACTACAGACAGACAGACACCTTCGTAAAAATCGTTTTTTCTAGCTCAGGGGGTCTCAAAACGTGGAGATTTGATGAAAACCGACTATGTCAAATTTTACATAAAACCAATACCTTCTCATTAGAATGAGAATGTAAAAATAAGCGTGAATCATGAGTGTATTCGTTTATCAAAAAATTCAATTATTATTATGTAAATAATTTATTTCAAGAGTGCTTTTTATTTTGATCTATTAAGGAAATTGTACCAATAAATAAAATAAGAATTAAATGACAAATTTCAACTTTCAATGATCTACAACGACATAGTTGGTAAGTGTTGCCTATACACTTTTTCAGCATAGGAACGAATTCCGACGTTGACTGCCCAAAGCTTCCACCTCGTATTAAATAATTTTTTACGTCCAAATGTTCCATTTTTTGTATACCTTGATATAAGTTTGCCACATTCTTCCTTAATTCATATTTACGTAACTGTATCACTAAAAAACATGTAAACTCGAAATCATCTTCAATTCAGTTTATTTTCTTTCTGTGAGCTTTCTTTTAGTTTCACTGTTTTTTTGGTTATTGCTCATTGTCACTCTTTTACATTCAAAATCACAATGTTTACCAAAAGAAAAATTCTAGAACTGGCACTTCAGAAACATTTCATCAGTTAAACCACATAGAATTGTCAAATGGTGATGATGATGACAAATTTAATTTTCAAAAAGGATAAATAGCAAAACAGATTAGATTTCACAACTAATGCGGAATAATATGTGAAAGGCAAGGGGACATACGCAGAAGGCACTCCAAAAAATCATTTTCTAACCGAATTGTGAAATTATGTGTGAGAGGCAAGGGGAGTCACGAAGAAAGCGTGGTATTCACAGGCGTATTTACATCGCGCTTTACGCTCGGTCCCTCTAGATTTTTGAACTTCGTGTTCGACTTCGATGAAAAGAAAAAGTTTATTTGCAAATATTATAAAATTATCAAAACCTCTGCATATGAAGTGTTTGTTAAATTTGTTTTTATTTTAGACTGAAAAGGAACTTTATTTACTCAAGGTTCTATCGACCTTAAGGAACACATTCTCATCCAGACACTCGCGCTTCGCGCTCGATATTTGATTTGAAAATCATTTGAACTTTGCGTTCCACGCTCGGTTCTGTGCACCGTATGATAGAAACAAAAAAGTTTGAGCGCACTTACGGCGCTCCGAAATACACTGATCGCCCACTTTGTGCTTCGTGTTATATGTTCTTCATATACAAATTTCTTAATTTGTATTTGATTTCAAATGAAAAATAATGATATAATTCAGGCGAAAAAATTTTATTAGTTAAAATGTTATTTTAGCTTGTGCCGTTTTACAAAAAAGTTAATTTTTTTCATTTTGAATATATTCTTACAACAAAAATTAATTACAAGTTTGTCAATCTTTTTTGAATGCATAATTTTTGTTCATTCATCTGTTTTCGTACCTTGCATTTTTCTTCAAAAATTTGATTTTTTTCTACTGTCAATGTTATTTTCACGAATAAAACAAAAACTACACATCCTGTCGAAATATGATTGACAGCAAATTTGTACCTCTTCTTTGGATGAAGAAATTTTGTTCCTGTCAGTTTTTCCTAGCTCGTGTTATTCGTCTAAAAATTTAATTTTTCTATTTTCAATACTGTTTTTTACGAATAAAACAAAAACTACGCGTCATTCCAAAAAGTGAATAATAACAAATTTGTAGATCTTTTTTAGGTGCACAATTTTGGCCGAATCATCTTTTGGCCAGCAAAATGACAGCAAAATGGAATGTTTAATTTTTCATTATTTTTTTGTGCGATCAAAATTTGAATTTTTTATTTTTCAAAAAATTCAAAAAGTTGTTATGGAAATATTTTAGGGTGTTCAAAAAGCCACGTTTTTCTCCTCTTGACTTTTTTTCATATCGTGCGTTTTTCGGCTTAAAATGTTCATTTTCGTTTGTTTTTTGGAATTTAAAAAATGCTATAACTCCGGTAATTTTTCTTTATCAGAAAAAGTCACTAGGATATTTTGTTCAGTGAGTTCGAAAACGTCGACATTTGTAAAACTCCGCGAAAGTCAATTTTCTCATAAAACCAATACCTACTACAGATGAGTTAGGTCAAAAGAATGTTCATTTTAATGAAAAGCATGAAAAAAAAATGTCAAATTTTATTTTCCATGCTAAAATGAATTTTTTGCTCCAACACAATAAATAATGATACTATCATTAAATTAGGGTATCAATGCCAAAATGGCATAGTGAAAGACCCAATCACCATTCTTTACGAGTCTTGTAGTCAATTAAGATTACCTACTCTTCATCATTATCTATTGTAAAGTGGATAAGCATAAAGGGTAGATAATTTTAATGTAGGGTAGTCTGCTTTATTTAAAAAATATTCTAGGACGAAATTAAGTTAGGATATGTACATATTTTTAAAAAATCTAACGTTTGTAAACGAAAAACTTTCTACTAAATGTATTTGTTTTGATAAGGCAAATCGATCAATATACAGGTATGTACAGGCTTGTGTGACCAGGTAAAATAATAATATATACAGGTTTGTTATTTTTGTACCTATGAACAATAAACAGTAAACACTAAATAATACGTAGCAGTAATAAGTAATAAATATAAAATAAACAATAAATAATAAAAAGTGCAGGCGAAGTCATCTCTTCACAGAAAAAAACTGGGTTTTCTATTAGAAAAAATGTTTGGTTCTAAGGGAGCTGCAACAAAAAGGAATCTGTCTTGCTGAAAAGAAACCCAAAATCATAAATATTTAGGGGAACCCAAAATATGAGTTCTAACAGAGACTTTCTGTACAGAACTCATTGTCTGCCTGGATTCACTCCGAAGATTTTACAAGTTAATGATGCACCTTTTACTTGATAATACAGATTAATAAATACTCGTAATATTGCACTGGGAAAAATGTTATAAAGTACCTAAGCAAAATTATAGAGATTAGTCATTCTTGAAAGGAATATAATGAAATGTGAGAGCTTTTAAGGTTATGTTGAAAATACGATTTTTTCAACTGCACATGTGGCGAAAAGCGCGGGCCAATTTAAAACTATGTAATATACTGTTCTTAACCTGTTTTCAACCAAATAAAAAACTTTTAGTTATATTTATCTGTATGAATAATATTCATAGTATTTATTGATTTCAAAAAGGTCCGCGCTGTTCAGTACATATGCAATTGAAAACGTCAGCACCACTGATACCGATGTTAATAAGAATCCTATTGGAGTCTCATGTCTCATTTCTGAAAGATGACAACTTTTGTTTGAGCCGCAACATTACCGAAACCCTAGTTTTTTCTGTGTTCCGTCCCCGCAGAGTTCTTTGCAATTTCAGCCCGATTTTTATCAAACTCTCATTCTGTTATAACTCTAATGAAACACAGTGTTCAAGAAATTATCTTAATTAAAGATACACTATGTAATGAACGCGCCCAAACTTTTTTGCACCGAGTCGGGTCATGTTTTCGAGTTATCGAGTTACCGGTTTAGCCCATCAGCTTGACCCAACCCCATAACTCGAAGTTTAACAGCCAGTCTAAATTCAAGAAACTATTTATAAACTCGATATGTAATCCAGTCGCCACTAATACATCTGTATGCACTGAGAGATTTAGAAGGTAACTTTGAGTTCAGATGTCGAGGAAAGTCCCCTGATTATGAATATTAAGGCTAACCTATCGAAAAGATTGTCGTTTATTGTTGAAATAATTTTTTTCATACACATACATTATTTTTGAATAAAAATTCTCTTAAATTGTAAAGTTTGCAGAAATTTTCTTTTTGAGGACTCATAGTGAAACGATTCTTGCTTTTATCGCTTGTGAAATAACCTCTCGTCTGAATAGCATCTCATACCTTATGCATAAGGGATGTTTTAACTTACTTCACTACCTCAAGTATAAAAAAATCTACAAGAGAGAACATAAAACATGTGACGTGTGCTGCATTTACAAGAACTAAAGGATACACCTACTCATTCGGTAGCTACGGTAAAGATTTCGAGAAATTTGTTAACTAAATCGTAAAAAAATTGTAACTATTTTTTTTACTAAAGAAGAAATAAATGTTTTGTGTAATGAATTTCCAGTTCAAAATTTGTGAATATTTGCTGTAACTTCAGACTTGAAATTACTTTACCATGCATGTGAAGCATCCCGATAATTGGGAAAAACAAAACCCTTTACAATAAAAAACCACCCCTTCAAAACTAAAAACCATAACATTTTGTTTCTGTTTCTTATTCCTTGTTATGAATTTTTGTTGCTTTCGCGACACACAAAAGCAAGAAAACATTTACTTACAATTTTTTTAAATTTTGTTCACTTACAATGGTTTAGAATCAAGTCTCAAGTCATTATATGCAAGAAAGAAAAATGTAACTTTATAGTGCCCATCATACATACCTAATTACTGACCTAACGGTCAGGGTCTACATTATTATGTTCGGGTTTGAGTCGGGGATGATACTAGAATCTATACTAAATCTATTGAGTCTATTACTTATGTCCCGATAGCCACTGGCAGTTGGTTATATTTCATTTTCGAAGAAAAAGTATAACACGAGCGCTTATTACACTTGGTATCTTTAGATTCGTTTTTCTCGAAAAGTAGTTTTTCAAAGTTCCAACTTAAAAAATGCCATTTTTAAACCTGAAGGGTTCTTCCTAGGCTCAAAATGCCTTGTGAATCGGCAAGCCCGAATCGGAATGCTAGTACTGCATGGGGTTCGAGCTGAAGTGTGTCACATAATATAATACTTTTTATGTAATGTGCATGAAAAGTGCGAAAAAGTATGTAAGTAAGTTTGTCCACCGACTGTTGCGCTTGAAAAAATTGCATCATGTGCTTTTGTATTGAAAATCGAAAGCTTCCAGGCATAATGCCCCACGATTCCGTCGAAATTACTTCATCCCAAAGGTGCATACGCTAAGAGTTTTTCTTCAAAACAAAGCGGGATATGCAAAAAAGTTAAGCCAGCAAAATTGTTCCTCAAATAAATTCCTGCAAAAAGTCCCCCTTCATAATTTTAAATTTCACTTCATTTTGCTGGAAAAACTTGATTTTTTTTATTTCAAGTGGTAAAAATTCGTTTTTCACTGTTTGATACCAAATAAAAAATTAGAACAGATAAATATATAGCAACGTTTTTAGTGTTGAAAACATTTTTCAAACAAATTTTGCTTTCCTAACTTTTTTCATATCTCGCTTCTTTTTCGAGAAAAAATTGTGTATTTCAATTTTTTCACAATAAAAATGGATTTTTTTCAAAAACAGTCCGATGAGGATTTTGTTTTGGATCAAAAATAGTTATAAGATATCCTAGATAGAAAAATTTAAAAAAATATATTCATGGTGTGCGCACCTTTGGATTTTTATTTATTTACACTACCGGTCAAAATTGTGGGACCACCTACAAAATTTGTATTAAAATCACGCTCGTCTTTAAAAGCGTCTATCTCCGTGAAAAATTGAGCTAGAAATATTTTGAATTTTGAATAGAAGTCGAGATAGCGTGTGAGAAAGATCGATGTAATTTCAGATTTTGACGAATTTTCATTTCTCAAATTCAACTCGCTGCATGCTTTAGGGAAGTGACAGGAAAAATTTGGAACTTTGCTCAAATGAAGCCTGAGGTCTCAGCTTTAAATTAAGACCAAAAACACTCAAAACTTCTTATTAGTTTTCGAGTTAGGACTTTATTTCTTAAGCAACGCACGAAAGGTTTTTGATGCGGCGGATCGGCAGATCGCTCGACGCGAAATTTTATATTCTTTCAAACGATTTTTTCAAAATATTTCTAGCACAATTTTTCACGGAGATAGACGCTTTCAAAGACGAGCGTAATTTTAATACAAATTTTGTAGGTGGTCCCACAATTTTGACCGGTAGTGTATTTATTTATTTATTTGAAAATACAAAACCCAACAGTCGATTAGACCAATTACAGGGTTACAAAACTTCTTGAACTAAATAGTTATATGGGTTGAAGTCATTTCAACGGATCCGTGGCCCACATATATTTTTTATCATTTATGGCTTTATTTTACAGCATGTGACGAAAAGCACTTACCTTTTTTACTTGAAAAAAACTACTGCACATGGCCGTGGGGTAGTTTTGTTGATCTGAAAAAATTCGATAAAGATGACTGCCAAAAACTTGACCCTTTTAGACAAGGAGATTTTCAAAAACTAAAAAATTTTACAAACCGCCTAAAGTATTTTCTTCAATTAAGGTTAACTCAAGAGAGTATTAATATATGAAACTAAGAGATTAAGGAATATATTTGTGATGAGTATGAATTTTACACGTTGCTAAAGGTCGTGTGGCAGGATATGCGACTATGATAAAACAAAAATATTTTTAAAATATTTTGAAATATATGCAGAACAGATAAAAATATTTAAAACTAAAAGAAAAATAACTATTTTCACGATCTACATACTGAATGCTGATTTTAGCGTTTCAAAGCATCCTCTCATTTTATAGTGTGATAAATTAATATGTGCCGTTACAGGACATTTTATAAAAAATACTACACAAAAATACCTATCATTATTGACTGTTATTAGAAATCGACGTTGTGAAATAGATTCATAACTATTCTGGAAACTACAAAAGTATAAAATTAACCATTTTAGCCTGCATTATGGTTATTTTGAATAACTATTTTCGTGTTTTATCCTTAAATAGCAATGCACCGTGAAAAGACAAAAAACTTGTGGGACAGACTTTAAAATGATTTTTATAATCCTCAAAACTAGAATATTGAACTCTACTCTCAATTTTTATCTTTCTCGAATTCATGTCAGTGATATATGTGAATCTTAAACATTAAACAATGCTTAAAATATTATTAAAGAAATTTTCATTTTAAATGTGTAGTTTGGGGCAGGTACGTGGCAAGAAAAATTGACGTGTCATTTAAAGAAAAAGTGGAAAATGACTCAACCTTAAAGTTTTCAACTTTTTGGCAATCACCCTTAAAGTGAACAATTTTTGCTTCCTTTTTGCATTGGCCGTGTCTACATGTACCGATATTTTGGTAAAAATTAAAGGCGCACTTTTTCGGTACGTGTGGACACTCCCTTATTTGGGATTGACCTAATCTTAAATTTTGAATAAAAGAGTGCATTTACCGCAATTTGTGTTTTAAATATAGTTTTAAACTATAATATTATAAAGATTTAAAACTGTTTTTGATAGCGAACACATTTAAAGGCACAAAAGTTCGCATAAAGTATGGGACGTTAATATTGAATACATGTGAATTTGCACGTTCGACATAATGGTACGTTCTGTTGCCTGATTTCCATGATAAAGGACAGGTTCGATCATAAACAAGGAACTATTGGTAATAATTAACACTTGATGTTGATTGAAATTTCATCCAAAGGAAAGCAGCAGGTCATATTGACTATTATTATTATTATCAATGCTATAAGAGATGAAATATTTCACTAAACAGATAAATTGGCTTTAGTACGCTCTTTTGTGATCCGAAAAGGTAGGTCAAGTTCATTATCCAGGATTCTACCGCCAATATAGATGGTCTTAGAGATAAAAAATAAAATTAGGAAAATTTAATTTTTCGACAAACTATCACGGAAAAAAGTTGCTATACTAGACGTACTTCCTATAGTACATTAGCTGTACTAGAGACTTGGGTCAACAGCTACGCCTCTTTATGGCGAGGTGTTGAGACAAAGTAAGGGGCAACCTACCCCCAAACAGAGTCAGCAGTCATACGGTACAAATTTGCCATCCAAATAAGTGCCCAGTCTTCCTAGTTTCAAATTTATATTATTTATTTTATTATCTATTTCGCAAAATTATTTATTTCTTGATTTATTGTCAATTCTCGAAGGAAAATTGTAATTACGATGTCAGTTATTTTAACTTTCGGACATTATGAATACTGTATCTGCGCTGCAATAAGTGAGAAATTAGGAAAGAAAAATATACATTCGTGTCATTAAATTAATCTTTTCAATCAAAAATTAACTCAATGTATGTATCCTTTGATCCGATTAAAGAGAAAACTAAGATATGTAATGTTTTTATACAAAACATTCAAAGATACAAATATTCAATAATATCTATATAGATATTTGAATAGATTCAATAATTAAATTAACACTTATTCATGAAAATCGTTAACAACTTTTAATTATCAACCGATTCGCAACATTTTGTACAACAAAAAGAAAACCATTTTTAAGAAACGAAATATTTTAATTCTTGTTCGCGAGAATAAATGATTATTTTCCGTCTTGTAGACAAAATAATTCTGCGTGTATTAAATATTAAATTCTATGTTTTTAAATTTTATGAAGCGTATTCGTCTAGAAAAATTATGTTTTGTACTTACAAAGAATACAGAAAAATACTATTCTGAAAATTTATTTTGTAAAATAGAAATTCTATTCTATGAATTACTTGCAACTTTGTTATGTCCTGCTTATTGTTATCTTATAACGAAATAATTGTCATGATTAGTTTTTTGCGAGAAGAAAGAAATCATACTCACAAAGGGTACTTTTATTTCATTCCTTTTATAAATTTTGTTTCAGTTTTAAAGGACAAGAATACCAAATATGTAAAAAAAAAGGTTTTTTTATTGGAACTATCTACCGTTACGGAATTTTCCATAAGACTAACCCTTTTCCAGCTCATTCAGGGCTAACGTTACGGAAAATTTTGGAATACTAGTTAGTGCCTTTTTATTTGAAAGGAAATATAAATTTTTGGAACAAGACGAATTATTTTATCTAAATCGACAATCGGAAATACGGTTCACTATTTTTTAATTTTATTGTGAAAGAACTTACTTTGGATCAGATAGAGAATTATATACATAAAGCTTCAGGAAAACAATATAGTTGCTCTTGATATCAACATCTAAAAACATCGTCTAGTTCCAAATGAAATTATAAGATTTGGCCTAGTGGATGGCGCTGCTTTTGTACCTATTCTCATGTGGAAATTTTGGACTTAGGCCATTTCTAACAACGGGCGCAGTACTGCGCCTTTAATGGCTAGCTACAGCTGGCTGACCAGTACGGGCATAGTACTGGCTGAAACCCGGGCATAGTACTGCGCCAGTGCTGGAAAACCAACACTGGCATACAAGCGCTGGCCCTGTGCTGGTCACCAGTACAGATAATCGGTCATTCGCCAAGTACTGGCTAACGGCTGGCTCCACGATCGGCGCAGTACTATGCCGACAGTATGAATATTTGAAAAAATTTTTAAATACGTTTAAAAGTATGGTTCATGTGTTCTACAGTGTCTAAATACTATAAATACAACTGTCGTGAAAACAACTTTTTTCCATCTTTATGTAAAATTATAAATGTTCAGAAAAAATTACATTTTATGTCAATCTTAAACATGGTAAAATGGTCTAAAACACCTAAAACTCAAACCTTACACGAAAGTATAAAAAAATTTGTTATTAAAAAATTGTCAAAGTTCAAGATCAAATTTCTAAGTTCCGTCGTTAAAAATTTTAAATGTTCATAAAAAATTACATTTGCTGTCAATGTAGAAAGTTGTAAAGTAGTCTAAAACGCCAAAAAACGAAATACTACACGAAGATAAATGGTAATCGTTTTAAATTATTTATTTTAAAATTATTTTAATGATATTCCTGTTAACAGTTCGTATATTTTACATTTACATATCGTCGTATAATAATAAATTTTAATCAGTAAAAAAGAGTTTAAAATTTGGTGTTTTAACTTTTTTGAGCTTTACCTTATGAGGATGGATTTTTTCATCGAGTTTCAACTTGTAGGTTTAGCGCAATGGTTAAGACTCCCGACTGCTAGGCGATAGATTTAGGTATAGATGTAGGTTCGATACCCCGTAGCGTTAGAAATTTTATTTGTAATATAATATTTAAGAATGTAATATATGTAATTACTTTACACAGGACCATTAATATTCAAAGTCAAAATACTCGCAATCAATTAATATTTATTTTTTATATACCTTTTTGTCATAACGTTAGAGTATAGCAGTAGTGGGTGCTAAAATTAAACAAAATGTTTGAATGAAATTTTAATTTTTCAAATTATAAATAATATTCGGACGATATGCAGTCGTATGATGATGAATGGATAAAGTAGATGCGTCCTAAAAACAATTCAATGATTTTTTATCATTCTTTAAATTAACTCCGGCATTTTCGTACGCCAGGAGTTTGCCAGTACTGGCACAGTACTGCGCCTATTGTGAATTTTCTATTGTGGCAGTACTGCGCCAGCATCGATATTCAGTACTGGGCCAGCACTGGCACCCCAGGACAGAATAGCGTTATCATCCCAGAGATATGCCAGTATAGGTACCAGCACTGGCTGCCAGTAACTTGCCAGTACTTGCCAGTACTGGCGCAATACTGCGCCCGTTGTGAATTTCCCATTGGGTTATCTCTAAAAAGCGGTTTTAATCTTTGAAATAATATTAAATCCCTCAAATTATTCTTTTGAAATCCATTGGATTGTCGTAAAATCTTTTAAAATTCCCCAAAACTTTAAAAATCTTTAAACTTTCCTTAAAAGAATTAAAATCCTTGTTTTTAGGATCGTTCTGTAAAACTTTTATGGCGTCAGTTGATGAATCTCAGTCCGCTTCTGAACGCTAAGTTTTACGAATAAATAATAATATATCCATTTTTTTAGTCTGAAGATGAATTCATGGATAAAAGCTTATTTTGAATTTGATTTTTAAATACTTAAATTAAGAAGGATTCCAATTCTTTGATTTTGAAGTTACGTACTCAATATTGAAAGTGAATATTTTTTCACGTATGAAAGTTTTAATTTTTTAATGTTTATGACTTAGAAAAATGCTTGGTAACCGGGAAATAACAAGGAACTTGTTTTTATTTTTACAGGCCACCCTGAAACATTAATATTGAGAATTTCACTGCTAATAAGAAACTTATCGCCTGTATAACGCGCGAATCATGATGGCGAGTATAATAGTATATTATACACCAAAGTGGAGAAGAGGGACTTTATTGACGAGTACTGAAAACATACACAAGTCAATAAAGTTCCTCTCCTCCATGATTCATATGATATTTTTTATAACAAATGCATGAATATGGCCGTGTGTTTCATGCATGTGGAGCCGACCTTAAGTGCTGCTTTTTAAGGTCATAGGTATGTAATGGCCATATATATCTATGACGTCATAATTTCGACGTCATAGGTATATAATATCCATTACATGCTTATGAGCGGAAAAGGGGAACTTAATTCGGGTTTGCTCCACAGTCATGAGAAACGACCGTATTCATGCATGTGTTTAATATACACAGCGATTGTTCAATTTAATTAGTCATAGCTCTATGTGTATAACATTTTCCGGACCCCGCTCCCCTCCAAGTCACTTCTCTGCAACTGAAAAATTTTCAGTTATTGAAATGCTTTTTGAAAGATTGTTTTCGATTTTCGTTCAACTTTTATGTGTATCATGTTCTTGCTTTTAGATTAATTGCGTAGTTTAGTCCTTTATGTAATCGATGAGATTTTATATACATAGCGACATTTATGATATCCTCTTCTGGTTCAAACTCAGTGCTATTGTACTATACTGTATCACATACCAGTTACATCTCTCGAGGTATCCAGTTCACTGTTATTCGATTTGAGTACTACGTAGGGAAATGTTACTGGGAATCTTTATGGAATCTTCTCTCAAACCAGTCTCATGAAACAGAACGACAGGAAGAACGCAAGTAGGAGGAGATTTGACTTCTCTCAGAATTGTCAAAGGGAACATTCCAGAAACATCTAGAGTCACTCACTCTTGAAATTGCCTTCAGTGCTTGTACTTTTCCTGCAGATTCCTATCTTAACGAGAGTCATGCTCTTAGTGTAATCGCTGAAATTCACAAAAAGATTCGAGTCGTTCTAGATCAAAAGAAGGAGGAAAAGAAGTCCAAGATATTCTACAACACTAGATACACTTTTGTTGCTTCATTAATTCAATATGCATAAATTACTGTTACTGATAACCTTATGAAAAAAATCGTTATCAGTTATATACTGTCTCTGAAGTTAATTCTTTATTCTCTAAATCTGAATTAGAAAAAAGTTACTAATGAAAAAGTGTCAGCTCCTTTACTAGTTTCTTCAGTAACTTATTTTGCTAATAATTAGTAAAGGATGAATATTTCGAAATAAAGTTGCTAATAATTCACATTCGTGAAAAATATATACTCATGGGAGTACAGAGAAGCCCTGAGCTTTTTTTATTACTAACTTCAGATGGTTTTATTTCAGTTTTTTAATCCGCGCGAAAATATAATTTAGCCACCGTTAGATACATTGTAAGCTGCGTGAAACAGTTGACAGCTATATTTTCCCACTGACCGATACAAATTATCGATCAGTGGATACAAATTGTTGTCAATTAAGTATTTAAGCACGGCGTCACGATCATGATAGGGTAGGGTTGCCAGGTCTGAAAACTTGGAAAACCGGCCTGTCGCTGTCTTCTAAACAAAATCAAAGGTATCATTCATATTATTCAGTTTAGTAATTTATACACTTTAAGGACTGGCATTCCAACGTTACCAACTGTAGTATTTCTTGCGAAATACGGAATTGTTGGTAAAGATGATTATGAATACGGACTTTAGAGGAACAGAAACACAAACAAAAACAAGGTATTTCAGTAAAACTGTGTCCAACTCCAGAAAACCGGTTTTTTCCTGAAAATTTATCGGGCACCGGCCTTGCGACTGAAAAACCGGCCGGGCCGGTCAAAAACCGGCCACCTGGCAACCCTATGGTAGGGTAGGTGGGATTGTCAGGAAGGTTAGCATGGTTGGTATATGAGTACATGTGAATGCATACGACTTTTTGGAAATAATATTCTAAAAATAAAAGTACGTTATAAATTTATGAATAATAATATTTTTCAAGTATAGAATGCATTTGTACAATCAATTCTCATTTTTTTCGCGATTCAAGGCTTTTCAATTTTCACAAATAAAATAAAATATCCACATTTTGAAGTTAGAATTCTTATATTGATTCAATTTTAATCGATTCTGATCGAATCGATATGATACTCTAACCTCAAATTTTGTAAGTACATTTTATTTTTTTCGTGAAACTGAAGGGTTGTAAACCATCAAAATAATGAAAAATGATTGCGTCAATGCATTCTACAGTCAAAAATATATGATCATTGATAAATTTATGACTTAACCTACCTGACAATCCCACCTATTCTATCACGACAGTGAATTTCTCCTATTCAGTTTACCTATTAAGAATATTCATTTTGGACAAAAAACTGCAAGAGGAACATTTTTCTGTTTTATCGTTCTCTAGAAGCCCATATATTTTTTTAAATTATTTTGGGGATTTTTGAGCGTCATTCGAGCGTCGGGCGAGTTATTGCATCCGGAACCTCAATTGTTAATCTATTAGCTAATGTAGTTGTGAACTGTTTGCAGCGATTTTATCCGATTTTGTGATGAAAAAAACGTAGAGGTTTTCTTGTTTTGGAAATCAGTAGACCTATTTTTTTTGGCTTTGAGAATTAAAAATGATATTTTTTAATTTTCTTGAGCAAAATTTTGTGGAAAAAAACTTGAATAATAACAGTATTGTACTCGTAAAAATAATAATTAGTGATTACAATACTGAGATTCAGTTTAAGTAATAAATAAGAATGAATATGTTGCCTTCAAAGGCTGTGTAGAATATACGTTATATAAGATTTTGGAGTAATGCGATTTATGGAAGCTTTCCAGTGTCTGATAACGATATATGTTGCTACATGCTGAGGGAAATACTTCTCGTCAGATTTTACGCGTGAAGAGAACCGAATTAGCTTGAATAATTTATTGTCGGACGTGTTAACGACGTCACAACTAATTGAGGGGAAATGGTGATAAAAGTTCCCTCGCTCTCTAGCGAATGTAAAAAAATTTCGCCCCCGATTTGTGGGGATGAATTCTAAAATTAAATACTGTAAAAAAGTAAGTATCGTCAACCGGGGCGTATCGCTACAACCAGAGCTGGGCATTAATTGGCGAAAAATATATTTCAAGTATTTTGAGAAGAAATTACATGTATTTCAATTTGTATTTGAATTACATTGAAAGGTTTTGTGAATTATCCAAAGTAATTGAATTAAATTACAAATTACTTGTGTGTAATTTGTATTTTCTACCAAATACACAAGGTCCAATTATTAATTTATTTCAATTAGGGGGGAGTGGACAATTGAACTATTGAAATAAATGAATTATATAGTTAAATAAATCAATTTTAACTTTATAAGCAACTTTCTTTAAGGTAAGTTTTCTAATGCTGTTTCTGAATTTATAGTCACGTTTCTTATTAAAATACTACTTTAATGAGGAAATTAGTTGAATTTTCGTAAACTTAGAAATACAATGTGAAATTGAGGAAAAATTATTAGGTTTGTTTAGAAGTGTAGCGAATTAAGGTACCTCTAGTGAAAACCTGACCTGAGACAAGCCTCGTCAAAACCCCACGAACGAAATTGATAATATCATTCGTGTATATATATGTCATCCAATCATTTAGGTGTTTTATTAAGAGAAATGAAACATTCGATTTAAGAAAATGATATATTTCAGGACTGGACCAGTCCATGAAAACAATTTCATAGCCAAATATTTAACACTCAAGTTTACCATTCTAAGAAAAATAATCAATTTTGTACTTTATATTTTATTTAGTATTAGTCACTGTTCGGAATAAATAAAAAAATTACAAAGTAGTGTGAATCAATAAAAAGAATCTGAATAAATCATTTATATGTAAAAATGGTCAATAATAATAAATGAAAGCGATCGCAGGAAGGTTAATGGTAGATATCTATTTTTCATTACTTTATGAGTCTTTGATGTCGCATATCGACTTTAATATAATTAAATTTTTCACTAAACTGGAAAACATGGTAAACTTTTTGGTGCTTTATGTAGAGAGGACTGAACGTGATATTACAAGGTACATGTATAACGTATACATATAGGTTGTCTCATATCCATTTTTGAGCAAACCGTTGATTTGGATTTACTAATGAAAACTGGCTGTCAATGCGAGGGTACCGAGCCTCTCACATATCATAGATACATGCGCAATGGAAATGTCCAATTTTAACGAGTGCCTCTTTTTACTGTGCAGGATAAGGCTAGCCTCATATTTCATAATTATGACCGCGCTCAACTACCATCACCAGAAGCGTTATTACTCTCGACGCTTCCATTCGATGACGAACGAGTTGTAAATTGTTTTCGATAGCCACATCATGGAACATTCCTCCGCTTTGGAGAGCGAAGAATGACGATCATCACGAATGACACGGAAAATCGGGCGGATCAAAGTCAAAAATCGAGAATATTGATTTGAGTAATTGCTTTGCTTATGGCTACCACAGTCTGTAATGATGATTGACATCTCATAAAAGCGTCGTTGTAATGTGAATGCATAAAACTGTACTAAACATTTTCGGGTAATTTTCCCCATAATTCCCATTTATCCGAAAACTAGACTAATTTTCAAATAGTTAAATTTTTAAACTATGAAATGTATGCTATAAAATAAATGCTATAAAATGTATAAACCAGAGGAATTGTCGACGACGGCTACAAGTCTCCTATAAAAGGGGACAAACCTCCACAAAAAAATAATGACATTTTTACTTGGTTGTAAGATAAAAGCTTTTTAGACTCAAAAAAGATAATTATCTACAATGTTTCATATATTTTTTATCACTTAATTTCGATATTTAAAACAGATATATTTTAGAAAACACCCCGCGCTAAATATATGAAAAAATGGCTTTCGGCGGACTTGACTGAAGCTTGGTTAATATGTAGAGTATGAGGGTCTAATGAAATATCCAGAAAAAAAAATTAGGAAAAATGAACAGTTTTTGCACTGTACGGCGGCGCTAGATGCTCAAAATCTGTAAAAACAGTGAATCCCTATAATATGCTCGAAGGGCAGAGATAACGGTCTAGCGAGGTCAGTACTAAATGCAAATTTCGTGATAATATATGCTAGCGCGCATCATGTAACTACAGAACGCTAAGCGCTCAAGACTTTCATTTAATAAAACGTCACCGCTACAACGTCAAAAACGGTACCTCAGTGAGATCAATATTAAGTAAGATAATTATTACAATGCTATATATCGCGCGCTGATCGAAACGTCCAAACGCTAAGCGCTCGAGATGTGTGGTCTGAAATACAAAACATGCTTCCGTGAGCGCAGATAAGGTTCCAGCGTCAGGTGGAAACAGCCGAAAGCTAAGCGTTCAAAATACTAAATCGCTTGAAATACTGACTGTTGCGAGGGCAGAAATAGTGTGGTAGTCCTAAGTGCCGATATTTCAACATTATATATAGCTATAGCGCACTGCTCCAATCGCCGAGGCCGTGAAATTCAAAACGATTAAGTCTTCCCAGGATAAGTCTTCCCAGGACATCCCTTCACAAAGGAAATATCTTCCCCGGATATCACTTCCCAAAGGAAATGCCCTCCCGGGAAATCTATTTTCGCACAATAAAGTTGAAGTCCTCCTTTCAAAGGCAAAATGAGACATCTCTTTCCAAAGTACAAGGTTTCCCTGGACATTCCTTTCCACAACGATTCGGCTGAAGGCATTATTGGACATAGCTTCCCCCATACATACATTCAGACGCTCGGGCTCAAATAGTATTAGATAAGCCTTAACGGGAAATTACTTTCCACCTCCATAAAAATATAAGATGCTTTGGGGCACCAATGGACAGGTCTTCCCGGCTCAAGTCTCACAGGAAATCACTTCCTACCTTTAAAAAAATAGGAGATGCTTGGAGGCACCATTGGACAGGTCTTTCCGGGACCAGACTTACCAGGACATGCCTTCCCAGGAAATCAATTCCAACCTTGAAAAAGATAGAAGATGCTTCGAGACACATTTGGAAAGGTCTTCCCGGGACATGTCTTTCCAGGAGACGTCTTCCCAGGAAGTAACTTCTCACTTCCGAAAAAATATAAGATGCTTCGAGGCACCATTGGACAGGTCTTTCCGGGACAAGACTTCCTGGGACATGCCTTCCCAGGAAATCACTTCTTACCTTCAAAAAAATAGAAGTTGCTTCGAGGTAACATTGGGCAGGTCTTTTCGGGACAAGATTTCCCGGAAAGACTTGTCCACTGATGCCACGAAGCAACTCCCTTTTTTTAGTAGGAAGAGATTTCCTGGGGAGACAGGTCCCGGGAAGACCTATTCAATGGTGCCTCGAAGGTCCTCATGTCTTTTCTTGGAAGTGGAAAGTTATATCCTGGGAAGACTTGACCAATGGTGCCACGAAGCATCTCATGTTTTTTTGGAAGTAGAAAGTGATTTCCTGGGAAGACTTGTCCAATGGTGCCTTGAAGCATCTCACACTTCTTTGGAAGTGAGAAGTTATTTCCTGGGAAGACTTGTACTGGAAAGACCTGTCCAATGGTGCCTCGAAACATCTTATATTTCTTCAGAAGTTTTATGTGATTTTCGGCAACTACTGTTCTGGGAAGATATGTCCCGGAAAGACCTATCCAATGGTGCCTCGCAGTATATCATATTTTTTGGAATTGGGATGTAATTTCCTGGGAAGACTTGTACGGGGAAGACATATCCAATGGTGCCTCAAAGCATCTTATATTTTTTGGAGTGGGAAGTGATTTCCTGGGAAGACTTCTACAGGGGAGAACTGTCCAATAGTGCCACGAAGCATCTCATATTTTTTGGAAGTGGGAAGTGATTTTCTCGGCAGACATGTCCGGGGAACACCTGCCCAATGGTGCATCGAAGCATCTTGTATTTTTTTTTGAAGTAAGAAGTGAATTCCTGGGAAGACTTGTCCAGGGAAAACACTTCCCGGGAAGATCCGTCTAATGGTGCATCGAAGCGTCTTCTGTTTTTTTGGAAGTGGGAAGTGATTTCCTAGAACATGTCCGGAAAGACGGGGAATTCCTTCCCATTGCTGTGGGAACGAATGTCCGGGGAAGCCTTGTCCTTTGGGAAGAAAAGACACAGTCTGCATTTGAGCAGAGATTTCCCGGGAGGCCATTTTCTTTGGGAAGTGATGTACGGGGAAGACATTTCCTTTTCGAAGGGATGTCCTGGGAAGAAATGTCTTGGGTATACTTGTCCCGGGAACACTTATTCGGTGAGACATGTCACAACCTCGGCAATTGGAGCAGTGATTTATAGCTATACATACTGTTACTTGGGTCTAGCACACTATTTCTGCCCTCACAACAGTCAGTATTTTAAGAGAGTTAATGTTTTATACGCCCAGCTTTCGGCTGTTTTAAGAAGCGCGCGATATATATTTTTTGAGTGACCGCGCTTTGCTTCGACCTGAGGTTGGCACCTTATCTGCGCTCACTGAAGCATGTTTTGTATTTTAGACTACATCTTGAGCGCTTAGCGTTCGGTCGTTTGGATTAGCACGTGACATATATATCATTGTAATAATAACCTCATTCGATACTGATCCCACTGGGGCACCGTTTTTGATGTTACAGTAGTAGCAACATATATCCTAATCAAAATAGCATTTGGTACTGACCTCGCTCTGCCATGCCGCCGTATTTCCCCTTCCAGCTTATATGGGGATTCGTTGTTTAGTGGCATACAGCGCAAAAACTGTCCACTTTTCTCAATATTTGTTCCAGATATTTCATAAACCACTTATAACTTACATATTCAGAAAGTATCAGCCAAATCCACCAAAAGCAATTTTGCCATACATTTAGTGCGGGGTCCTTTAATGACTTTAAGCTAAATCGGCGAGCCAAAAATTGTGCTAAAGAAATTATTACTACTTAGAATACACATTTCCCCTATAAAAGGAAGGGAGGGTGATTTTCTTCACGAAAATAGGCAAATGAATGATACTACATTAACTCTTAAGGTTCACCCGTAAGGCGAGAGGAAAAGATTTTGTTATAAGAAATATTATATACCGAAACTAAAACCGTTGTTTATATCCATATTAAATATTCCACTTAGCCCAAAATTTTTCTGAATCTACAGGAAGTATTTTTAACCTTCAAAATTTCTATTATTGCGTGCGGTTCGCTTCGCTCGCAAGTTTTTGTGACGTCGTACCTTTGACAAGACCTTTTCTCGAAGGTTGTTGCTTTTTCAGGATCTTCCTTTTACGTTTTGATCGAGCTAAGTGAAAGATCGAGGTATATTTTTATTTAAAAAACAAATCAAATGAGTTAAAGTTAGACAGTTTTTTGTGTCTCCTGTAAAATTCGAGTTTTGGTACTAACGCCCTTATGTCTCAAGACCATTCATACGTTAAAATTTTATAATTTTGTCTCATTTCTCCAAAGATTATTATTATTGAACTAAGTAATCGGCACACAATTTAACATTAGAAAATTAATTAATTACACAGGTCGAAAAAACAACATCAATATTAGGAGCGAATATTAGGAGTAAAGTTATCACACTGCCTGAAAGTGTTTGCGAAATTCATGAAACGGCTAAAAATTGTATACAGATATGGTAATTTTCGATTATTACACACGAAAGAAGAAGTATAATTGAATCAAGAAAATAGCGTTACGAATACGGGAAATACAATATTTTCTTGATCAAAGAATTTATTTCTTGTCTCACAGAAATGTACTAGCTTAAAGAAACTTGATTTTCGTCTTTCAAGTACTTTTTCTTGGGATAAGACAAATTTTCATGGATCATGAAAATTTTTTACCGTCCTTATTCGTACCGATACTTTCTTAATTCAATGTTGACTTTTTTCCGTGCACAATCCGCTAGCAGCTAATAAACTGTCTGGACATATCATGAAATACCTAATTACATTAAGTGGCTATGACAAATAAATTCCATCGAGGATTAAGGAAGCTTTGGTCATTTATGTATGTATACCATTAAGCCATTTCCCTTTCAGGGTAGGCGTGACACTACCCGATTCGGGTAGTGTTTCTAGGTGGATAGTTTTCTTGTAGTTATAAATAAGTACAAGTGTGGGCTCACCACACCCACGATGTGCCAACAGCACTCAGTATTCTTGAATGGTCACCCATCCAAGTACTAACCGCGTCCAACGCTGCTTAACTTCAGTGATCTGACGAGAACTGGGTTCTTCAGCGTGGTATGGCCGTTGGCCATTTATACACTGAAAAAAAACTTATTTGAATCAAAGGAAATTTCTTTGATTCAAAGAAATGGTAGAGCAGAATATGGCTGAAGAAATATTTCTTCAGATTAAAGAAATATTTTGTTTGGATTTAAGAAACGCAATGCTTAAGACATAGAAATACTTTCTTGACACTGTAAAATATTCGTTGAGCGAAATAGATTTGTTATTGACTGTAATAAATAAGTATTTGATATGATAGGTGAGTTCCGTAATGTAAAGAAGTATGGTGTAAGTTCAAGAAGATAATTATTACGTACAAATAAATGTAACTCGGACTGAGTAAAAGTTTTTTTTTAAACAAATATATGATTCTTTAATTCAAATAAGCGTATTTTTTGGTAAAATAAACATTTCTTTGCAACGAAGAAATTTTTATTAACCGAAATAAATATCTATTTGTTTCCAAGATGCAGCATATTGTTTTAAAATAAGGTGTAACAGACTTGATAAGATATTAATTGATTCAATGAACAATTCATTCAAACAGAAAAAGTTTTCCTGTTGTTTAAACATTTTGAATAGTTAAAGTACAAAAATTAAGCAGGCCCATTTATTAAAAAAAGTATTCAATGCAGTTATAATGATTATACTATAATAATATATTTATTTTCATTTTCGCGGAGTAGCAAAAAGAATTTCAAGCATGACCATCTGACCAATGCTTAGGAAGATTGATAAACACCAATCACCACATATTTCAGATTATATCTACTGTGAAAATGTATGGCTAACTTAAAGACTGGAGAATCCATTTCTATTGTGAGACTATAAACTCTGCGCACCTGGCGGCATATGTTTGAACTACTCGGTACAAATAAAAAATTTTACAAAAATATTTTTTCGAACGAATGGTGTCTGAAGTTATTTCAAAAATATATTTCTTCACTTGAAGGAAATGTTTATTGGACACAAATCGCTTCACTCTATTTATCAAAAGCAACATATTTTCCAAGTGAATAAATTATTACTTAAGTGAACAAACTACTTTTTTTCGGCTGATGACACGTTCTATTGAAACAACAGTATCAATGCCCTTATATGAAGGAAATATCGCTTTCACTTAATTAATATTGCTTTCATTTATGTCAATATTTCTTTGATTCAAAGAACACAAAATATTTGTTTCACGCATCGATGAGTTACTTATTTCAAATAAAATATTTTGTATTTCAAAGGCTCAAATATATTAAACTACAAAAATATTTCTTTGGATGCGAAAGCAAGATTCAAGGAAACTAGGTTCTTAGTTTTAAAGAAATAAATTCCTTGAGTTAATTATCTCATATTCTCAAGCCAAGAAATATTTCTTTACTTCAAAGAAATGGCGCTCAAAGAAATGATTTCTTTGAATCAATGCACGAGCTTGTTGCTTTCAAACAATATTCAGTACAATTAAGTAAACGGGTTTTTTGGCTCTAATCAATGCAATCAAAGAAATGCATTTCTTTGTATCCAAATTTTTTTTTCTCAGTGTAATATTCCAAAAACCGGTGGTTTCTATAGTAACACTTTTTTTATTCACGTAATTAAAAATTGATACAAGATTAGTAAATATTACTTGATTTGAGATGAATCAATTGATCTATAGTATTAACACATTTTATTGAATAGTAAGGAAGCCATTTATATTATTTAAGAAATCTGTTTTTTATATTAAACCTGTCTTCATCAACGTAATTCAAATCTGATGCAACAATAAAAAAGACTTCTTTATTCGAGATAAGTCGACTGACCTATAATATCAATACATTTGATTTAAAATTAAAGAAGTTACAGTCATTTATAATATTTCAAAAATCTGTCTTTTACACAGCAAAAATGTTTTCATTATCATAATTCAAAGTCCAGGCAAGAATAGAAAAGACTCTTTGATTTGAATAGAATTGATTAACCTACTTCTCTTTTTTTAATTTTTACGTCATCTGTAAGAAAGGAAATGAATTTGCTAATTAATCCTAATAAGAAAACAAGAAAATATTTCCACAACAAATTTATTAATTAAACAAAATGTAGAAAATGGCTGGGACCTAAAATGGTAAATTTTTGGCAATCGCAGATAAACATAAATATTATTGAAATAAATCTTTATAAAATTATATTATTGATAAAACAAATATGTTAACATTTCTCTAAGATGTGTTGTACAAGAAAAAATAAACTAATTATGGGTCTGGTTTATTATTTAATTGATGTTAGATTTCATAATCAGGGTAGCCATTGAATGAAAAAAATAGAAAAACGAGATTCCACTGAGAATCCCATTTAAGTGCGGTTTTGGGCATAGTCCTAAATGGCCTTTACTTAAAGCGAACACAACATTCGCTCGCTTCGAACGTAAACATTCAGGGTCGTAAGAACCGTTTCCAATTGGAATACATAATATTATGCAACATACGCGAGCAAGTATCCACGCTACTGTTTGTCACGGATGACTGAGCAATCTTCTCCCTCTTTCGACCCCGCGCTCCACTCATCGCGAAACCGACACGGTATCAATTCTCGGAACAAAATAAATGGGAGAAACTTAAATGGCATTCCCAGTGTATCCACTTTAATTTAAAGCTCGTGTATCGAAGTTCGGTACGAATATTCGCATTTTTACAGTACGTGTAGACAATTCTTTTAAAATTTTACTAGTCCAATTTCGGAAGGTTTGACGTGGAAATTGCTAAATTTTAACATTACCTGATTAAGAGTTGAAAATATACACGTTTGATTGCTTCTTAAAAGTCTGTCATCCATAATAACTATTGAAAGTTAAGGCCATTTTATTTTTCAAATTTACTTTTAGTTATTTATTCAAATTATGATCAATTTTTACTCTTTAAAGAAAGGCTGTGGCTACGTGAACCGAAATTTCGGTATAAATATCTGGTCTTTTTCAGTACGATTAGCTGGACCAGAAAAAGGAAGTATTTATAACGAAATTTCGTTACAAATATCTGCATTTTTT
>CAKNYM010045872.1:59033-104979 GCA_932195095.1 Andricus curvator | reverse complement strand
CGAAGGAGAATTTGATACCACCAATAGTTTCCAAGTTTCACATACCAGAGTCACCTGAAGCTACACTGTAAAAAAAGTTGGTGTAATTTTACATCGTACCACGATGGAAATTATTTGACCTACGTGCGACGATGTAAATTTACACACTTTTGTAAAAAAAAATGCAGGACGTAAATTGTCAGGACCACATTTCAATTTTGAGGTTATGTTCGTGAGGTTATAAATTTTCAAACACTGTATCAGGATAAATAAAGCCCATATTACTTTTCTCAGGTATCGTTTTGAATAAAAAAGACATATTTTTTTTATTCACATAGAACTCATCACTATTAGAGCGATATTAGAGGCTCTGAGACGTAATTTTATGATAAAGTCCAAAGCGCCATGTCTTTCTGTCAGTTTGTCGATGGGTTCTCGATTTATGTCCTGTTTGTAATTTCTCAGGATGCCAAGACGTAACAATACTACCCGTGTGTGAAATTATGCTAGATACTGCAACTTTACCAAAAAAAGTGTTAATTTATAAGCATATTTAAATTTATTCACTAACGTAAATTGACTACGTGCCACGCTGATCAAATAATTTCCATCGTCAGACATAGTAAATTTACATCGGACAGTTATTTCATACTGTTCCATGGGGTGAAGTTGGAGTAGATCGTGAATTTCGGAGCGACATTGGTATATTTACCAGGTTATACATTGTAATTTAAAATACACTGCTCGTGAAATTACAATCTAATTGTAAATATCACAAAAGATTTTTTTACAGTGTAGCATTACTACACGTTTTTGGTAAAAAAAAAAGTGCCCGGATTTTGTGCATGGCACAAATCCAGGGCACTAAATTAGCACTAAATTCCTGCGCAAAGGAGAAGTTGATATCATTAATAGTTTCCGAGTTTCGGATACCGGAGTTGTGGCTTCAGCTGAAGCTGGAACTACTACATGTTTTTGACCAAAATTACCGGGCACAAAATTTAATTTTTGTGGCATAAATTAGCACTAAATAAGCACTAAATTCCTGCACAAAGGACAATTTGATACCACCAATAGTTTCCGAGTTTCACATACCAGAGTCACCTGAAGCTGGCACTACTACATGTTTTTGACCAAAATTACCGGGCACAAAATTTAATTTTTGCGGCATAAATTAGCACTAAATAAGCACTAAATTCCTGCACAAAGAACAATTTGATACCACTAATAGTTTCCAAGTTTCACATACCAGAGTAACCTGCAGATTTGATATCATTAATAGTTTCCGAATTTCGCATACCGGAGTTTTGGCTTCAGCTGAAGCTGGCACTACTACATGTTTTTGACCAAAATTACCGGGCACAAAATTTTTTTTCTGCAGCATAAATTAGCACTAAATAGGCACTAAATTATGGCATAGTGCCCATATCGATATGACAATGTTGTAATTCCAGCTTCCGGGACCTCTGATAATATACTGGAAACAAAATTCAATGATAAAAGCTTGTATTCACTTGAAGGCCGGAGTCTCCATTTTGCAGGAGGATAGTAGAGTTGAACATATAATGATGATGATAATAAATGAAATGATGATAATGTGTTCATTGAAGCTGAAGTAGCTTTAACAAAAGAGAATTCACAATCATGAGCGCGAGATACAACATGATGTATTTTTTGGCCTTATTTATGAGAGGAATACTTTTTTACATTCTCATCAGAGAAGGTATAATATTTGTATAAAATTTTACCCCCCCCCCCCCCCAGTTTCTGTCAAATGTCCACGTTTTGAGACCCCCTGGACCCGAAAAACAGGTTTTTACAAATGTGTATGTATGCCTGTATGTACGACTGTATGTATGCTGTGTGTCTGTGAGAACGATAATTTTTGAAAAAATTAATCTATTAAATTCGCCTTTGGTACGCTCTTTCAGTGTCAGAAACTGAAGGTCAAGTTCGTTAGCCAGCCATTTTGGATAAAAATTCAAAAAGTTAGACCATTTTAAAAATTTTTGAGACCACTTTTTTTAGAATCTGAAATTTCTATGTACGGCTGTTTGTAGTATTCAAAAAGACGAACAATTTATCCTCCTGACTTGTATCGATAGAAACCAATTACCAGAGTTACAGCATTTACAAAATTCAAAAAAACAAACGAAAATGAAAATTTTAAGAAAAACAACGCACGATATAAAAAAAGTCAAAAGAAGAAAAACGTTACTTTTCGAACACTCTGCAATATTGTCATAACAACTTTTTGAATTTTTTTGAAAAATCGAAAATTCAAATTTTTATCGCACAAAAAAATAATGAAAAATAAAAAATTCCATTTTGCGGTCAAACTACACAATATGCGGAAAAAATGAACAGACAAAAATTGTGCATTCAAAAAAGATCTATAAATTCGTTGATAATGACTTTTTAATAGGACGCGTAGTTTTTGTTTAAATTCGTGAAAAAACAGCAGTAGCAATAAAAAAATAAAATTTTTGGACAAACGACACAAGCTAAGAAAAAAAATAATGAGACGAAAGTTGTTCACCCAAAAAAGAGCTACAAATTTGTTATTTATTATTTTTTGATATGATACGCGGTTTTTGTTTTATTCATAAAACAAAACATTAAAAACATTTAAAAAGGAGCTACAAATTTTCTATTAATAATTTTTTGATAGGACGCATAGCTTTTGTTTTAATCGTAAAAAATACATTGAAGATACAAAAATTAAAATTTTTGGAAAATGACACAAGGTACGACAAAAAATTAATAGACAAAATTAAATTTTATTTAAAGAAATTTTTCGCCACATTATATCTCCAAATTTGCTCAAAAACACTTGACGCTAGGATGCGTATTTTTATTTTAAATCGTAAAAAATAACATTGAAAATAAACAAAATACATTTATGGAAAAACGACACAAAATTCAATAAAATGTTTAAAAACTTTTTTTTTCTTATAGGCACGGTGTGCTTGAAGATTGAAAAAGTTTCACTATAATGGATCCAAAATCTGCTAACGCAAAAAGTTTCTATATCGTTTGGACATTAAAAATCAGCTGAATTTAAAATCCTAGCTGCTCCCTTTCGCGAGTTATGCGCATTTTTTGATTTTTACATAACAACCTGTACTACAAAGCTTGCGTAATCGAGTTTATTAAGTACAACGCTTTTTTAAGTTTACCGTTTTTCCAAAATATATCGAAAATAAGTTTGTGTTGCTTATTTTTTACATTTGGAAAATTTAGTTACCACTTTTAGCCAAGCCCAGGACCAACGACGAGAATGTAGTGGCTGAATGGTCCCATTTTGTATTTTTTTATTTTTTTTTGTTTTTAACTTCTTTTGTATTTTTAGATATTATATATTGAATGGTATATATAATAAATTATATATTTAATAGTATGGATAAATTTAAATAAGTATTTTTTAACAATATTTAGAAATATAGATTAGTAAATAATGTTTAAAATTATAAGTGAAGCGAAGAAAATTCTATTACTGCTTTTAATAGCTGTAAGGAGTATGATTTGTGCTGTATACATGTCACCTTGTAACGTGCCCAGAATTTAAAAAAATCACAATGTATAGATTCTCCGCTTTGCTCTGATCAATACCCTAATCCATTGCTAATAGATCCGGAAATATATCAAGTGGTTTCACTTATAATTTTAAACATTATTTACTAATCTATATTTCTAAACTTTGTTAAAAAACACTTATTTAAATTTTTCCATACTATTAAATATAGAATTTATCATATATACTATTCAATATATAATATATAAAAAATACAAAAAAAGTTAAAAACAAAAAAAAAAAAAAATGCTAAATGGGACCATTCAGCCACTACATCATCGTCGTTGGTCCTGGGCTTGGCTAAAAGTGGTAACTAAATTCTCCAAATGTAAAAAATAAGCAACACAAACTTAATTTCGATATATTTTGTGAAAACGGTAAACATAAAAAAGCGTTGTACTTAATAAACTCGATTACGCAAGCTTTGCAGTACAGGCTGTTATGTAAAAATCTAAAAATGCGCATAACTCGCGAAAGGGAGCAGCTAGGATTTTAAATTCAGCTGATTCTTAATGTCCAAACGATATAGCAACTTTTTGCGTTAGCAGATTTTGGATCCATTTTAGTCAAACTTTTTCAGTCTTCAAGCACACCGTGTAGGGTGCGCACTTTTCTTTCTCATTTATAAAAACAAGACAATGAAAATATGTATGTTTCAATACCAATGCATATTATGAATTGTAATAATATAAATTTATTGAAATGATACATTTTTCAGGGTAGCTTAGAATAAAATTTAATGAAAAATAAGAAACAAATATTAAAGTAATCATGATAAATAAAACTTGTACTTTATATTGCAATATATGAATAGGAAATCCCAGGCCGAGGTACATAAATAAATGTAATATACATTTGATATAAAAGTGTTGAATATAATGTAGGAAAGTTCACATTTTGGACAAAACGAGAGCGAAGCACGAGATACGCGATGAGAATGTGTTCGTTAAAGCCGAAGGAGCTTTAACAAAAGAGAATTCACAATCACTAAATTACAGTTGTCGATGCTTTGACATTTAATTTTAAAAGGTCTGTGCACAAATGCGGGGGAAATACAATGACCAAGCGCGTAGCACGAGGAAAATGCATTATCGAACGCGAAGCGCAAGATAAATATATTATCGAGCGCGAAGCGCGAGAACCAACAGTCGCACGCCCTAGGCGCGCTCAAACTTGCGGGCCGTGTGCGCAGCGCGCGATGAGAATGTGCCCGCGCGGCGGGCAGATTTTTTACATTTCAAATATAACCGTACTGTGTTTGATGTAATTGTTTGCCTCTTCAAGACGCGTCGATTAATCTATTTGATGAACCTTTGATTACCTTCCAGGATCAACCAATACCGACTTATAAAATTTAAAAAAGGTTGCATTGTTTATATAAGGAAAACTTTTTTTAATTTTGGAATATAAAACTTTCATAAGTGAAAAAGTTGTTCGTTATAACAGAACACTTTGATTGACCTTTTGATGCTCTCTCTCTGATTTTCTCAAAATAAGATTTTCAATAAGACATAAACATAAGCTTAAAAATATTAAAAGTGTCAATTTTTTCCTTTGTTAGAGAAAAATCTCCCTCTATAAGAAACTAAATTTATTTGAAACCTATGAGGAAGCACGGTGCTCATAAAATGAGTACGAATAAATACAACCATAGTGAATACAATCATATTACTTTGCAGCGGTATTTTTATTGTGGTTGATTCTGAAGGTAAATAAATTGAGGTAAAATATTTATGCCTCAATTAAAATAAATTTTCATAGTATTCATAGGCTGCCCCACAGATTGGAACGAATTTTGAGCTTAGTGTCTCCATTTTAAAAATTCATTTAAGACCGAAATGAAATCTACTTTCTTATGAACCATTCTGTGCACCAAAATCAGAGCACAACAAAAATTCACACATTAAAATTAGATTTTCAAACTACCTCCTTTCCAGCTCATTAGAGACAAATATATAACAAAGGAAGAAGGAGAAAGAAAAAGGAAAGAGTCTACCAAAACTAACCTCTCATACTCTTTACTTATTCTTTCTCCGTCTTTTTTATATTACTGGGGACCAACATGTTTCGAAGCCAATTTAGACCTTCTCGTCAGGGATTATTTACAGAAAAACTACCGGTATGAACAATTGAAACCCACATTAATTCAAATTCAAATAATACCTGGATCACTTTTAATTCGAAGGCAGACAAAAGCGATAAAAGTGCGACAAGAAGAACAAAAGTAATGTTTTGTCAAATGCCAATGACTAATAATATAAATATTTACACAATGTTTTTTTCTTGATCCAAAGATATGCGGAGGATATGAGGTAACTCCTTCACTTGAGAAGTGCACGCTCGTATATGCCAACAGGCCATACATTTCGTGCCTGGAGAAAATCATACTCCAAATCATAATTAACAGAATTATTCCAGAGTAACTCGATAGGTTCCAGTGCTATGGGGTTCTGATAGTTGATAGGGGCTTGAGCTTCGAGGGGGCTTACATCTAAGAAGGAAGGGTTGCAACCACCCTCGCATTGAGTAGCGAACGTATAATACATGTACGCGTACGCGAAGTACACGAGAAATTAAGCAGTATATATTTCGTGGCCTAGCGAGTAGTCGAGCAGGGAGATTGCGTTTGCTTTATTCAAAAGGTTTTAATTACTATGCGTGAGCTTCCTTTACCCCTCCCCCCTACCTCATCAGTATATCTCACTTGATCTCTCTCTCTCTCTCTCTCTCTGGCACATTCTGCTTCTTCAATACCTCTAGTGTTAAACATATCCCAAATTTTGGAAATAAAAGAGAAATAAAAGGTAAAACAAACAAGCAAAAACTAAAAAAGGGGATGATTGATCTCTATAACTTATCGTGCATCGAAAGTCCTATCGAGCAAAACAAAAAAAACGAAAGAGATAAGAATCTGCGCGACGCGGCGTCAAAATAAGCGATAGGAAGGAACACCTCTCGACAATAGGAAATCTTGAGCGAGGGTGGCTCTGCATTCTACCTAAGGAAAAAATACGACGACAGGGGTCACCGTCGATGCGTGAAATCCACGCGGAAAATCCTCAAAATCTCCGGAATGTCACCCTCCATGCTTGGCACTTTCGGTCTGCTTCGAGTGGAAAACAAAGAGAGTGACGTGGAAAGAAAATGATGAAGAGATAGAGGGTGAAAAAAATATTGAAAGCTATGGGAGTCCCGGAGTCTTTGCAAGTTTCATTGGCAGGTAGGAAATCATAGGCTCATGCAGCCTTAAAGAGTTGCGCGACAAAGGCTTCTTAAATTTCTTCTGTCATCGGTCCGTCGGAGCGAACGAATCTACATCTGCAAGAAGAAGAAGATGACGAAGAAGCGAGAACAAGCAGAGTGCCGATACCACCAAGAGGCAAGAGGGCGTTAACTGAACTTTAATGGAGATCTTAGATAAAACCTCCTGGCGGACGTTGAAAGACCTCTTTGACGGATTACGCCCAAATCGTATCTATCACTTCAAGGATACCAGCTACCTGAGAGAGGACAAGTAACCGTTGCTAAATGTTATAATACCCGAGGCTCTTTGGATATGCTCGAGCACACGCTTTATTATGCTCAGAAAGAAACCAGAAATGCTCTACATCGACGAAATGCCAACTCGTATATCTGTCGCACGATCTATGACGACTCGGATCGGTTTCCCATTGGACACCCGATGAATTCCTTGACGTTGGGTACGACTCTGTCACTTTAAAAAGATCCTTTCTTTGAAAAGGTACCTTTGATTCTCAAATCTTCGCACGCAAAATGAAGGCAAAAAACAGCCTAAATGGAAGTGTAATGTTAACAAATTCTGTTAAAAATGTACTGCTCAAATTTTGGTCTAGAAATATTCAGGTGGCAGTAAGCCACCATTGAAATACAACACAAAAAACTTCATTTTTGATCCAGGTAATTTTGAACTTTTCAACATTAGTGGCTTGCGACTCAAGTTAAAATGTGTTCACATATCATGAGAAATAATATGTCCCGTGTAAAAATCGAAACAGGGATCCGGCCGGGGAAACCGAATGGGATCCGGTTAAAAACGTCAGGGTAAACTGGTCAGATTCTGGCTTCATTACCAGCCAGGACCCATTCGGGTAATTTGGTCACAGAGCGGTTAAAAATATTATTCCAGGCGAGAAAATTGGTAACTTGATTTGCCTTTTGAAGCTCATCGTAAAAAATACGGTGAACCTTCAAAGTCGAGTGATGTTAACAAATTTTCGCAAGAAGATTGGAGTAGAGTTTCAATCTTTGATGCTAAAATGTCCTAGCAATTATTGAAACCACGTGGTGATTTGAGGTTAAGAAGGAAGAAAGGAAAAAATGAATATACAGCACTAGCATTTTATTTAAAATAATAACTATCCGCACACTGAGTTGTTCACATGGGTTTTTAAACTGATTACTGAAATTAGGTTGATTTTAATTACGGAAAAAATGTGAATTCCAAATTTTCAACACCTTTTTATGAAACTGTTCAACTTTAAACTTAAGAAATTTTAGACCTCATTATTTTGAACATATAAATAGTTTGTTGTTCAATTTTCAAAATTAAATTTGGTAATCGTTTTTTAAATTGTTTCTAATTTAAAACTTTCCCATTTTCAAAAGCTTTCAATTGAAGTATATTTAATTTTGAATGATACAAGTTACAAATTGTTTAACAATAGAAATTACGAAGGCAAGCATTTCACGCCAATTATTATGATTCTCAATTCAGAAGCTAAAATTCGATCTCACCCTACTGGCAAACCCCAATTTCTCTTTTTCTTCCTGTCTCTGACTTTCTTCCGGAACCAGCGTTTGGCAGAGCTCAACAAGTCGAATAAAAAGCTCATAAATAAAGAGGAGGAATTCTCTCCCGGCTTCCGAGCCAAACCTGCCACCCTCTTACCCGGAAATAACCCTCCACGTTTCTGCGAATGTCCCCGCGGACACCTGTTGCTTCCATTAGGCACCGGGGGCAGGAGAGGTGAGAGATGAGAGAAAGATATATAGACAGAAATACGAATGGAGAAACAGAGAGCGAAAATCTGAATTGTCACTAAAGTGTCGCTATTGCCAGGCGGATGTCACACTTCCCCTAATGTTCATCTTCTGTACTTCCTCGTCATGGGGGTGGGCGTGAAACCGTGAGTAATGTTTCTACGTTTTCGAATGGATATTCAGAGGGAAGCTTTTTCCGAGACATTGAATGCTTACTCCGTATTTGTATTCAAATGCGAATCACAAACTAAATGCGACCCGTCCATCTCCATAGTCCTCTTACTCTACAACAAATACAAATTACTTCAATCAAAACACTTAATTCGAATTGAGCACAGTTTTTGCTTCGTTGACCTGCGATTATTTGTCCATTTTCAATTCACTAATTTCGATTACCCTAATGAAACAGCAATAAAAAACACACATACTTCATTAATTCAGCAACTAAATGGCTATTTTATTTTTAAAAATAATTTAAAGTAAATACTCTATGTAATATTGATTTAAAAAATGCAACTATTGACATCAGCCGTCAAATCGTGAGTCATTCGTGCAAATGAATTTTCATATCAACAAAACTATTTACATTAACATGCGTTTCCTGTCATATTTTCATTAAAGAATCTTCTATAGCTTTCATATAGCTATTGTATAACGAACACTATATCTGCAATAAATTACAAGGTATTCCATTGCCATAAATTTCCGGTTCGCTAAATCTAAATACTAAACCGCCCTAACGAGGTGCGAGGTGGACCAGAATGGCGTAAGCCGCAAGGACCAAGGAAATAGTGACAAATGGAATCTGGAGAACGTGATAGAAGCAGAAAATTATGTTTTGGGTCGGTTGCTAATTACACAGAATATCAAATAAATTACAGGGAGGAAAGGCTGGCTTGCTCATGTGCGACTTCATAAAACAATGTTTGGTACGTGTACCTACATGAAATCCAGAGTGCAAGCGGTAAATCCCGCTGGAGTATAGCGCCCGGATTCGTTCACGGTAAATTTATTCGCACGAAATATGCCAAGCATTTTATTTCCAATATCTTCCCAGTAAATCGGCAGATATTTCAATCCGCGGGGGATGTTGGCGGTCAACCCCTCGCCCAAACTGACAAATTGAATCAAACGAAGGTCCGTATCCCGATGTCCGATATTTCGCGATCTCCCCTTTTCTTCACCCTCGACTACTCCCGTCGACCAAATGATTTTTCGAAATCGATCACCACTGGCTGCTCAACAAATCGTCCATGGCACCGCCCTGATTTACGCGTCTGGAAAGTATTCGTTCGCGTTTTAAGTACAAGGCTTTCGGCTGCTGTACCCTTTTACGAGGGTCTCTTGCGGATCAGTCGTGAAGAGAATTATTTGCCAAAGCATTTTAAAGTGAAAGAAGATGTACGTCGCACGCATTTAAAAAGAATAAAAAATTAATTTTTAAGTAATGTTTCATTTCTTCTCAAATAAAACGTTCCAGAGTGAAATGATATTGCTGTCAAATTTAATGTATTTGTCTGAAAATTGCACTTGTCTTGACTCGAGTATCACATTCCCAAGCACCCATTTCTGTCATCTTGAACCCTGGTCTCGCGTTAAGAGACGCCAAGGTACGATTACAACTTTTTATTGCATTTCCATTTCATTTCTCGCGAGAAAGAAACGCGACTCGCGTACGAAGTTAAAGAAGTAGAGAAAAAATTGAAACGAATAATGCGTTTCAAACGCGATTACCGCCCCACGCCTCGCGGCAAGTGAAACTCCTTCTTTGGTCCCCATTAAATTTAAATGTAACATCTATGCAAGGTTCCACTACATACTATACTCTATACAGCAGATATAATAAATTTGCCCCAAAACGATGTCAGCATTTTTCCTATCTACAGTACGATTACATGCACCCAGTCGATCAAAGCTGAAAAATTATCTTGCCAAGTTACGATCCATTGACCACGCCAAGATTAGCTTCTCGAGAAGAAAAAGGAAAAATATTATATTGAGAATGTAAAGGTATACACTATACAGTATACATGAATGAAAACTCTCGCTCCGCAAAACAACGAATTCAAGTATGTCAAGTAGATAATCAATTCCGCAGTCCATTCGCACTCGGAAGTGCACGATTGATTTTGTAATTTTTTGTTTCATGATCAAAAAAGTCAAACGTTCTACAAAACTAACGTTTCTTAATTAAATCGTGAAAAATAATAGATTTTGTAATAATTTCTTATACACTGTTAGAAAAATCTGTATTAAATTTAATACAAATGTATATGAAGTCATGTGCATGCACGGGAGTTGAAATTTAATATACATTATGTTAAAATATGAATAGCTGGACACTTTATATTAAATATAATATACAGGTCAGTATATAGCAGCGTGCTTGAAAACTCAAAGTGCTTTTATTTCTTTAAATCTTATCAAATATTCGCAATTGAAGTAATAATATAGAATTCGTCGATTGAATTGCTTTTTATGATTAAAGTGCAACGTACATGTGGGACTCTTTCCAAAATTTTCCCTGAATGGTAGAAATTTAATGTGAGTACAGTTGATTGTAGGTTAAGTTTGTCATTTATTTACGTAATTGAACTTTTCGACTTAAAATCCAATTTTATTTTTGATCAATTGTAAGAAGGTATCATGTTTTATTATTAAGAATCGAAAATTACTGCTTATCTTATTTTGATTTTGTGTAAAATGGAATTATCTGAGCGATTATCATGAATGCACATGCAATTTAATAAACACGTACCGGATTAGCGATTTTATATGCTTGAGATATTAATTTTAATATACATTGGTATTTTAAATTAAAAATTTTTTTTTTAATTTAACAGTGTAGAAAACTACAAGTTTCTAGTACAAAACTTTATGATTTTTAGTGATCAATGAGGAAGTTGTACCATTTTTTTTATGAAAAAGTGAAAAAAATCAAATAAGGAAAGTGTACAATATTCCAAAGTACAATCCTGGTTCTTCTTAGCTTTTCACGGGTTTTTAACAGACAATTGCAAATTTCTAAAAAGCCATATAAATAATTACAAGTTTTAATGCAAAATAAGAAAAATGTATGACACCAAAATGTAATTTTAGTTTTCCATTGTTTTTTCTTCAAAAATATACGAATTTCATAAGAACAATTATAGTTTTCTATAAAACTTAGTACTTTACGATTGCGAACCCAGATAAAAATATTTGGTCTTGATTTTGTCTTGGGTAAAGACTAATCCAAGGCAATTTTAAGTAATTCTTTATGTCTACGAGTAGCTCGTGAGACGCAACCGGACTATTTTTGATATCTTAAGACGAATATTTTCGATTATGTATTTGATTTAGAAAGAACCTGAGAGATTTATAACTCGAATACAAGCCAAAAGATTCCCAAGGCCTCCAAGGGTCATCATTAATCCGCTTTAAATTTACGGAATGTTTATATTATTTATCTTGATGGTATTTATTTTTTATAATATTAATAAGTTTCTTTGCCTGTAATAATTATGTTCTTTCGATTGAAAATCTGACAATGTTGTTCATTTTTTTCTATCTCCAACAGTTCACTAGATACTTGTAAAAAATGATAGTTTTAATCTTTTTATGGAAATTTTTATATGCCTGTAGTTATTAAGATCGACAGATTCCGAATTTTAAATTTAAAAATCAGTTATTACAAAATTACAAGTTTTATCGGTTGTAAAATTTCAATCCTTAGCAGATGTTAATTGTTTGGTCCCAACCGATCTGGAAGTGGCAGGCCCTGCCAGTAGTAATAAAACCATGACTTAAATTCTTAAATCATCCTTCCGTGTCTGAAGACAAGTTTACCTGGTCTTCCCTGTTAGAAAAATCTGTATTAAATTTTAAACAAATGCATATGACGTCATTTGCATAAACGGTAGTTCAAATTTAATATAGATTAAAGTATGAAAAGCATAGTAGCGTGCTTGAAAACTCAAAGTATCATGTTTTATTATAAAGAATCAAAAATCACTGCTAAAATTATTTTTATTCTGTGTAAAATGGAATTATCTGAGTGACTATCATGAATGTATACTCTCTAAATTTGAATCAGTTAAAATCTAACTGATTCAATCACATTACCGATTGGATTTTTCATTCCAAGTAACTAATTCTTTTCAGTTCATATTTCTGGATAACTGATTGTTCAGTTCGTTCAGTCAGTTCGCAAACATACTCTGTGCGCAGGTGAAAAGGCGCATGCAGACGAATGACGTATGCTTGCAACCCAGTGCAGTGTGTGGAGAGAGTTTGTGTGTATTTTCGGAGTGTGAGAAGTGTAAAAACGAAGTTTTAAGTGTCTAGTTTTAAGTGATAACAATTAAAGTGCAAGTGATTAGGATTTTTGGCGATATAAGGAAAAAGGACAAACTTCTGGAAAGAAATATTTTCGAGGTGAGTTATTATTATTATTATTATTATTATTATACCATTAAGCCATTTCCCTTTCGGGGTAGGCGTGACTTGCTCGGTTGGAGAATAGTAGTGTGTATATGGGTATATAGGTATAAGGTAGGTAGGAAAATAGGTATGAGGTGGATAGGTATATAAGTGTTAGGTATATATATTTTAGATTGATCTGGAATTCTCGTGTTATTTATTTAAATGACACGTTTACTCCGCAACACTGCTCCGACCCAGGTTGCTGATCAATCTCTCTAGCGATCACCCCAAGTGAAGAGCCTCACAAAATTGTTATGTATGGTTCTCCACTTGGGCCCATTAGTATCCAAGATCTTTGTTTCAGGCGTCATTCATTCTACTGTCACTCTGTTTACAAACTATTTGTCGCCACACTTTTCTGTCCTGGCATACTACTCTAGCTTCCTTCACGTCCATGCATTTTTTCATGCAAGCTCTTGTGTTCCTATGGCTTCTTATGTCTCTACGGATTAATGTCTCATTTACAGATTCTAACCATTCTTTTGGCGGTCTACCTCTGGGCATTATGCCATTTACTTTACCTTTATACACTTGTTTGGTCAGTCGTTCATCTTTCATTCTTTCAAGATGTCCGAACCATCTTAACTGATTTCTTTCCCATGTGTCAATTATTGTCTCTTTTGCACCACATTCTTTGAGGATTGTCTCGTTTCGGACTTTGTCCATTAGTGTTTTCCCGCATATTATGCGCAGAGGTTTCATGCCGATCGCGTTAATTTTACTCCTGTCCTTTTCTTGACAGGTCCATGTCTCGCTACCGTATAGTACAGTCGGTACGAATATAGAATTGTGTATGGCCATTTTAGCTTTTTTTGATATGTTTTTATTTGTTAGGATGGACCCTGCTCTACCGATAACCTGTTTACCCTTATTTATGCGCCTATCTAACTCCCCATCTATTTTTCCGTCGCTAGTGAATAGACTACCTAGATATACGTACTTGTCAACTTGTTCTAATCTCTCATCATTTAGGACAATGTTGCACATTGTTTTCTCACTCTTTCCCTCAAACACCATGAATTTTGTTTTATTTACGTTAATTTTGAGTCCCATGTCCTTCATGCTTGTATGAAGTTTATTCAACATTCTTTGCAAGTCCTCGACTGATTCTGCCATAACAATCTTGTCATCTGCGAAAGCTAACCCACGTACCTTAACTGTTTGGAGATCTACACCTTCTTCGTCGAAGAGTGCAGTTCTTAGACACTTATCCATGAATATGATAAATAGCCACGAGGACATAACGCATCCTTGTTTCACGCCTTGCGTAATATCGAACCAGTCACTCAGTTTCCCGTTTACCCTTACGCTCGCTTTACTGCCTGTATATATTGTTTTTATTGCTTGCAGGAGCCCTCCATTTACTCCGTATTCTTTAAGAACTTCCCAAAGTTTACTTCTATTTACCGTGTCAAATGCTTTTTCTAGGTCAATAAATGCACAGAAAACTTTCTTTCCTACTCTCAAGCTTTTTTCTGTGATCTGTCTTAGGCTAAATATCTGATCTGTACATGATCTTCCTGGCATAAATCCACTTTGGACTTCCCATATTTTTTCTTCTGTGATTTCCATTACCCTACGAATAAGTATTTTTGAGTATATTTTACTTACGGTACTTAGTAGGCTGATACCTCTGTAATTACTGCAGTTGTTTTTATCTCCCTTTCTTTTGTATATTGGTACGATAATCGCTTTTTTCCAATCGTCTGGGACTTTCCCCGTCTCGATACATAAATTTATTAATTCGCACAACCTGTGAGGTATGTACTCGCCACCGTATTTGAGCATTTCAGCACTAATACTGTCTATGCCAGCAGCCTTACCGTTTTTTAAGTTCTTAATTATGTCTCGGACCTCAGTGACACAGACTTTTTCAATTGGGTTTTCTAATGCATTATGTTCTATGTCGCAGTTTTGTTGTCCTATATCTTCACCTCCTAATAGTTCTTTAAAAGAGTCTTTTAAAGCGTCTACTATCCCGTCTATATCATATAGCATTTCACCTTTGCTGTTTCTCATGCTAACAAACTCTGTACTTTTACTTTCCTTCAACTGTTTATATAGTAGTTTCATTATTCCTCCAAAGCCGTTTCGTATTTTGTTCTCTTCTTCTGTTCTGATTTTTTCTTTACTCTCCTTGACTAGTCGTTTCATTTTCCTCTTTTGTCTTTGTAATCATTTTTGAGTCTATTTCTCTCCTCATCGCTAAGAAATTTAACATATACTTGTGAAGTACACGTACGTGTTTCTGCAATGTAAATGTTGGTTAGATTGCAGAACAGGGTCGTCACCTCTGTTTTGGCTGAAAATTTTTTTTTCGGCAACAAACTATTGGAATGTGTAATTAAATGATAAATGAAGCTATTTGATCAGGAAAACGTTTAAAATTATTGTTACTTTTGTTACTAGGATGTCTCAAATATGGGTCTGTCATGCGATATCGGAATTATCATATTTAACTCACTGTTTAGGTGCGTTTAAACATCCGTACGGCCAGAAACACTGTGAATAATTAAAATCGAATTGTTTTTTAATTAATTAAAATGTATTTATATATTTTTTTATGCCGACATAAGCTATTATGTCGACAAAAAAGGAGGTTTACGCACATCAGCCGTCACTTGAGACAGGAGGAGACGGGACGTTGGAAAGGGGTAGGGATTTGACCAACATTATTTTTATGACGAGTCAAAGGGGTGCCTTCCCGCCCCCACGGACGTTGGGAAAAAACCATTAAATTTTAATTATTTACAGTGTTTCTGGTCGTACGGATGTTTAGAAGCACCTAAACGGTGAGTTAAATATGATAATTCCGATATCGTGAAAGACCCATATTTGAGACATGGTAGTAACAAAAGTAACAATAATTTAAAACTTTTCCCGTATCAAATCGCTTCATTTATCGTTTAGTTAAAGATTCTAATACTTTGTTGCCGAAAAAAATTATTTTTCAGCCAAAACAGAGGTGACGCCCCTATTCTGCAATTGCACCTAAATGTTATATTTACGTAACCATTGTTTACATAGAAACAGTGAAAAAGCCATAAAATAGAATAAGTATAATCAATAAAATGTTAATCAATGAAATACAAGGGTCTTGTAAAAGGGCCTTTAAAAGGGCCAGGGATCATTCTAGTCTACTCTGAACTGAACAAATATCAATATTTCCAAAATGATTTTCAATACAAATTTGAAAAATAATATATCATTATTATACTGTAAAAAATTTATTTTGAAATTTTCCATTGAATGTATTGGAATTTTATTTCCGAGACGTAATGTGACGTTTCAATATATGATATTGTAGTTTTCAAATGTTGGTATTGCTATATTGCCATACATGTATTGGAATATTGCCACACATGTGATGCAATGTCGCGGAACAAAGTTTAAAAAAAATTCCAATACCGCAATTGTAAATTACTTGTATGGTAAAGGACACGTATTCTTTGGAACTGCAATACACTTATATAAATTTAATAATTCCAATACCGTGTTTACAATTTTACATTACGCTCGCATTGTACAAGTATTGTAGAATCCCAAAACTTTTTAACAGTGTATATATAGATATTTTTGAATGAAGCCCAATCCAAAAATTTACCTTGCCAAAATACGGATTTCACACTTTTTTGTATTAATTTATCATTTTTCGTTCTCTAGTATTTTGTAAATAAACAAGCTCAACGCGATGGATTTTTGACTGGTTTGCACATAAGGACCATTCCACGAAAAAGTACGAAAATGTATTTTTTTCCTATCGCTTTCTACGAAAAAACTACGTACTGTCTACTATAATGGAATTTTCCGGAAGATGTTTAGATTTCCACCTCGTCTGTGGCTAGCATTACGGAATTTTCTGTAATACTAGCCCTAGCGCTATACTTGATCAATTAGTCTTACGGGAAATTCCGTAATACTAGATAGTACCAAAAAAACTACTACGAATCCAAAATGTATGAACAATTTCTGGAGTGGATTTACACTGTACATGCATGCATATGATATCTTTTCCGCAACAAATTGTGATTTGCGCTATCTCATCGTCACTTCCGGTATCGCGGGACGGAGTATTCGTGCGTGTTCACGAAAGTATAAGTGGCTATGCGTTTGTTCGAGATTAGCGCAATAAATAATGACGTGGCACGCCGAGTGTTCTGCTTCTTCGTTTTATGTCTCTCGTATATTTAATAACAAACTAACAATGCGCTAGACTTACTACACGATTGGAGGAATCAGGAAGAGGAAGAGGAAGCTCCCTTCATTATCGTTTGATTTACTTTTACAACAATCGTATACATAGCATTCAAGCCATCGTTCTACAAACATTTTGTTCTTCAACCACGTACCAGGTTGAGCAATTTTTGATCTCAAAATCGTATAAAAACTCAAATAAAGTGACATATTGTAGATATAACACGAATTATTATTGTAACATTAATTACGAATCATACAATCTACACTAGAGACGATAAATGCAAACATTTTCACAATACATGTTTGGAATTTGACAAAACAAAGGATCTTTGTCTTTGGCTAAAATATTGAATTACCTTCTCCGAATTAACTACATGGTATACTTATGTTTTCCTTGGTCCTAGCGATACCATGATTTCAAAGAATAATAAGCAAAGGTATCATCCGACTCTCTTGTTTTTGTCTCTCACTCTCACGTTCTCTCCCATTTTCCCTTCTCTAGTACTCACTCGACCATCACCAGATAATCGAGCCTTCTGCCGCCTCCCTTCTTGCCCCATTTCGTTCTCTTTTACGTACATTGCTACTCGAATATAGGTACAAGTAATTCGGGGATGCGTAAAATCCAAATACCTATTTAGTGCAATAATCGGGGCGTAAACAATTCGAAAAAAGAAAGAAAAAGAAAAACGGGACGTGCACCCGTGTCGAATTTAGGCTGCGACGCTTATCTGTTCTTGCTACCGGTATTGACAACTGCCTCTTATGCAACGAACAGCCACCCGTCGAGCTAAACGGGGGTGAGAAATCGGGCACCTTTTTAAATGCGAAATGACACCCGCGGTGCGATTGTGCGACAGGCTTGGTGAAAGGGAATGAAAGAAAAAGTCCATCACAGGCCTTTGAGGTGGTACCGACACTGAAGAGAGGACTGTTTTGTGCCATTATCAGGGAAAGGGTCGTCGTCGTCCTTAAACAACAACTTTTTATCAAACTGATTCGCTAGGTTGATAGTTTTACTTTTCGAAAGAAATAACTTTATTTTGAAGAAAGAAACTTAAGTCCTCTTCTCGGTAAATGTGAACCGACTTAAATTACAGTCAGATCTTCAGTTGGAGGTGACCAATTTCTAATAAAAGTTTTTATTTTTCAAGAAAAATGCTGAAATTCGGAAGACCCGAAGGGTTATATGTACATTGAAAGCATTAGCCTACCATCGCCGATGTCGCAGATCCGTCGCAGCGTTGTTAACTATCTCTCCGTCGTACGCGCAATCACGATCTCAAGGCAGGTATTTTACCATATTACTGATGCCGTAGCATTATTTACGGTTACCATAACTCGCAAGGTCCATTGCTGTTAAGGTCTTAAGAGCTTGGGGCTGTGGAGGGAATACAAGCAAAATACGTGTAACTACGAACGATTTATTCGTACCCGTGTGGAAAAATTTCGTGGCAGTCTTGAATCATGCTAAAGCCAGTACAGTTTTTCTCAAGTCAGTCAATTCACGCAATACTAGCCTGGTGCTACACTGGCGCTGTCTAGTTTTGCTACGTGTTTGATTCAAAATTTTCTGCTGTCTAGTCCCAGTCTTGGCGCTATCTAGGAGTTCGTTATGAATTTGAATATATAAAGATTATCCAGATTTTAGCTAGTTTCTAGATAGAATCACGGTTTGGTCTTAAACAAAAATTACAGAGGTGAATTCAGAAAATAATCATTTTTGAATAAAAGATTTAGGAAATTACAATACACAATGGCACAAATGTTCAAGCAATAATTAATTGTAGACTATTAAATATTTAAGATAGTAAGCAATAATCAAGAACTGTATTCTTGAAAACGATTTTTTTTGAGAATTTTTAAAAACATTTTGTTTTTCAGTTGAATTATATAGTAAAGTTATAATAAATTTATATTGAATTCATAATAATTATAATATGTATCTTGCTTTGTATAATATTTATGATATTCCAGAAAATCAAATATTATTATAAATGATTTAATTTATTTTAATTATTTATTGATTGCGTGAATGATAATTAAGCCTAACGTATTAATTATTTGGAATAATAAACAATCATTATTTCGTAGCCTAATCGCAAGTAAAGTCATACAAACTTTATTTTTTTAAATGATTTATTCACACATCAAGCACTTTTACTCTTTAAAAATTGTTCATGTTTTATTGAAATAAATATTAGGATGTAATGAATTGAAATTCATATCCGACAAAAACGAAAATAAAATTAACTTTTAGATGGCCGAGGTGTTAAGGCGACGGGACAAAGTTACAATTATATAATAAGGAAGTTACATCAAAAGTTCGACACCCGGCGTATGTGCAAGAGATTTGCGGAAACTCATTTCTTCTTTTTTTTTGTACAACAACTTTTTTTTATATTTTTAATAAACTGCAAAATCTACATATTGGACTTTTATGGCATAAAAAATAATTATATTATTTAATTAATAATTATTTTTTATAAAAATAGCTGATCTGTCTAGAAACTAGTCGATCCGAGCGTTACATCCCAGTCTAGCCACTGGACAGTCAGGCTGTGGCGCGCCAGTGTCGACTCAAGGCGGACTAGACAGAAACAGTACAGCGCCACGAAATTTTTCCACTACGGACGACTCTGTACAAGGCTTCTTCTCCTAAATAGTGTAGGCTTTCAGAGGATATTCGACGACACATGCATTCTCCCTCGGCTGAATTATCATCTACAGGATAATCGAGGTTGGCAAGATTTTTTCTCGAAAACCATCATGTGTCTTCCTGTAAGAATGTAGGATTGTAGGGATTTCGATCGAGCTTCACTTGACTTCAAATTTAAATTGTCCCTCTTATTATGAAGAATTATCCTAATAAGATAATTAAGAAGAAATATTTAAGAAAAAATATTGTTGGCATCTACTAAAAAGTGTGCTTGAATGTCTGGATCTACTAGAAAACGGTTTTTGGTGGTGTTTGAACATAATTTGAAAACTTGAATTTTTAAAATTGTTGTCCAATCAAAAAATGTCATTGAAATAATTTTGTAATCTTATTGAGAAACTAAATATCACAATTATAACTTATGGATATCTTTAAAAAATTAAAAACCACATTTTTCAATTTTTACATTCTCATTCTAATGAGAAGGTATTGGTTTTATGTAAAATTTGACATAGTCGGTTTTCATCAAATCTTCACGTTTTGAGACCTCCTGAGTCAGAAAAAACGATTTTTACGAAGGTGTCTGTCTGTCTGTAGTCTGTCTGTCTGTATGTAGCCACGATAACTTTCGAAAAAATGATCAGATTTGATTGAGCTTTGGCACACTTTTTTATGGCCGAAAAATAGAGAACGAGTTCGTTAACCAGATATTTTGGATGAAAATCCAAAAAGTGAGCACATTTTGAAAATGTTTGAGACCACTTTTTTTGAAGATTTGAAAATTCTATGTACGGTTATTAGTAGTACGCAAAATAACGAACAAAATATTCTTATGACTTTTTGTGATAAAAAAAAATTACTGGAGTTATAGCATTTTCAAAATTCCAAAAAACAAACGAAAATGAACATTTTAAGCCGAAAAACGCACGATATGAAAAAAAATCAAGAGGAGAAAAACGTTGATTCCTGAACACCCTATAATATTTTCATAACAACTTTTTGAATTTTTTGAAAAATAAAAAATTCAAATTTTGATCGCACAAAAAATTAATGAAAAATCAAAAAAGGCATTTTGCTGTCAAACTATGCAAGATACCAGAAAAGATCATCTCACCAAAATTGTGCACCTAAAAAAGATCTACAAATTTCTTATCATTCACTTTTTGATATGACGCGTAGTTTTTGTATTATTCGTAAAAAACAGCATTGAAAATAGAAAAATCAAATTTTCAGACGAATATTACCAGCTACGAAAAAATGACCGAAAAAAAATTTGTTCATCCAAGGAAGAGGTACAAATTTATTGTGACTCATGTTTCGATAGGATGCGTGGTTTTTGTTTTATTCGTGAAAATAACATTGACAGTAAAAAAATCAAATTTTTGAAAAAACAATGCAAGGTACGAAAACATATAAATGAACAAAAATTGTGCATTCAAAAAAGACTTACAAACCCGTAATCAATTTTTGTGGTAAGAATATATTCAAAATGAAAAAATTAACTTTTTTGATAAACGGCACAAGCTAAAATAAAATTTTAAATAATAAAATTTGTCGCCTAAATTATATCATTACTTTTCATTTAGAATCAAATACAAATTTAGTAATTTGTATATGAAGAACATATAACACGAAGCACAAAGTGCGCGCTCAGTGTATTTACCAAATCGCACGCCGTAAGTGCGCTCAAACTTTTTTGTTTCTATCATACGGTTCAAATGATTTTCAAATCAAATATCGAACGCGAAGCGCGAGTGTCTGGATGAGAATGTGTTCCTTAAGGTCGATAGAACCTTGAGTAAATAAAGTTCCTTTTCAGTCTAAAATAAAAACAAATTTAACAATCACTTAATATGTAGAGGTTTTGATAATTTTATAATATTTGCAAACAAACTTTTTCTTTTCATCGAAGTCGAACACGAAGTTCAAAAATCTAGAGGAGCCGAGCGTAAAGCGCGATGTAAATACGCCCGAACGCGTAGCGCGAGGTGAGTACATAATCGAGCGCGAAGCGCGAGATAAATATATGATCGAGCGCGAAGCGCGAGATCCAACAGTCGCGCGCCGTAGGCGCGCTCACACTTGCGAGCGAAGCGAGCCGCGCGCGAAGCGCGCGATGAGAATGTGCCCGCGAAGCGGGCAGATTTTTTAAATAGAAAATAGCAAGTTCCTCATAAAAAGGTTGGAAAAGGCATTGTAGTTATGCCATGTTTCCTTAGCATATCATTCAATTCAATAGTCTGATGAATTGAGTTAATTTACAATATTTTAATGTTCAATATTTTAGAAGCTCCATAGAACACCAATATGGACTTCTGTAACGTTTATTATTATTATTCTTGGTTATTTGTTGCATTTGAGTAAAGGAGCACTTATATGTGAACGATTAAAGATTTTATTTTTATTAAATAAAAATAATTTTTTTTAGAAAATTTAGTATAATACCCAATTACTTAGGTCATAGGATAAATGATAATCTTGTATCACCGCGATGAAGCGCACGTCTCCATTTTCAAGAGATTCTTATCATGGTGGGATTTTCGAAACGAATGATTTACATCCCACTAACGCACTGAGATTGACTCATTTTGCTCGATTGGTAGCACCACACGCTACGCTTGACGCGTTTGTTCGCTAAAATACGCGGTAGCTCGTTTCTGAAGCGCCTCCACGATGCGTTCTTATCATGCACGTTCGCGCGTATGAAAGTGTATAGCACCAGAACGTTCGTTAATGTAACTGCAAGACTTTACAGCCTACTGTATACATAATGCATACATAGCGCAATATCGCTGACATGCGATTCCGGTCTAAGAGGCCCTCTCTGACAGTGACAAACAGGTTTCCCGCATGCAAGTCGTTATTTGCAGCGTAAGAAAGAATAAGAAAAAAGACAGTGGAAGGTGAGATTGTGAATGTAATCGCTAATTACTTGGTAACAATCCTCCCAGGCAAAAACACACATGAGAGCTGCACTTGCACTGAATGAAGTGTACGATCGTAACGCAGAGTGCACTTCAGGCCACTGGTGTTCAGCATAATAGATTCTTCGTAGTTGATGTTCTGATTGGCTTTAGAATCCAGAAATAAGAAATGCTTGATTTTTTACAAGTCAAACAGACGCTTCGACCCAGCTGGGGGTCCTCATCAGTGCTTTATTCTAGAAAAATGACTTTACATGGTACAATTTGAACATTTTTTTGCAAGGTATGCTTATAGGGGTTGTTGAAGTATGTTTTGGTATGACGGAAATTATTATAATTTGTAATTGACGTAAGAAAATCTTGGACTTTAACTATTGTATTTTCGGTTTAGCGTTTACCTCAATTTTATAACAATTTTTGAGTAATTTATGTACTAATTGTTTAATGGATAACAAATTTTAATGAAGGTAACGCAACTCTCATTTCCTAAGGACTAAGCTCTTTGGTACACATATTATTTGACTCTGTGCGAAGTGACATACTTAAAATATTGTCCTACGGAGAGTCGGTTTCGGAATATTCTTAACAAATAGTTTAAAAAAATCTACATTTATCAAATTTCGATTCTCATCAATATAGTCACTACATTTTTTGTCTAAGATGTAAATCAACAGATAATATTATTACGAACCAACTATTCTTTAAGCTTTTTTTCAAAAAACAAACTCGGCTTGGGGGGGGGGGTATTTTTATAAAAATTATAAAATTATAAAATTATGATATCCCCAAGAGAATATTCTCAGAGTAAACCCCCAAGATATTATTTATCTGAAGTTGGATAAAAACGCTGCAAACAATTGAAAACTACAATTATCCGACGACGGATAATTTTTATCCGCTTCGTGATAAAAATTATCTGCCTTCGGATAATTGTAGTTTTCAATTGTTTGCAGCGTTTTTATCTAACTTCAGATAAATAATATCTCGAGGATTTACTGTGCTCAGAGAACAAGAAAGAAAGAAAAAAGACTACGATTATGCACGCGTAAAATGGGTTTTATGTTTTTTTGGATTTGCATATGTATTTCAAACACAAATCGTTTTTATGTCCTTCAAAAGGAGTTTCGTATCGAAAAAGAACATTTCTTTACTAAAAATAGACAAAATTAGGCAAAATCGGAGTTTAACCTAGGCGTTTAAATAACTCATTGGAAGGCGTCTCATTTATCGTAACCCATGTGGAAACATCTGTCGTTGACCAGGCCCAGACCAGACCGTCTGGAATCCAGTCTTGTCGCTGACCATACCGCCTGGCCTGGGCCTGGCTAAACGTTAAATTTTTTTTTTTTGCTATTCTCAGGTCAGACAGTCTGATCAGCAACTAGCTAGACCGTCTAGTCAGAATTATTTAAACAAATAAATAATACATTGTACATAATAAATAGTAATTAATATATAAATAGCAAAATAGTAAACAAATAATAAGCTAAAAAGTGTATAAAATTACATTTTTTGCCAGAAACCTGCACTGAGAAAAAAAATCTTGAATCATAGAAAATTTACGTGATTCAAAGAAATGATCGTACAGAATACGTTCTACACTGATAAAAGAAGGATTACATGTACCAAGTGAATTTTACTTCGCTGAAGTAAGTGAAAGTCCTGTTTACTTTCAAAGAAATATTTATTTGAGACAAATAAATATATGCACTTTGAATGAAAAAAAAAAAATTTCTTTGAGCCAGACTAATGTTAATGGGATTAAGTTAACATGAAGAAGTGAACTGCAATGTTCACGAAACGTCGGCAAGATTCGTAGTTTTACACACGATTGAAACCCGAAAAACCACCTTCAAATTTATTATAATGAATTATCGTGAAAGCATTAAATCTATTATTTGCTATCAACATTTGTTGTATTCACATATTAATTAAATTGAGATTCTGCACTTTTTGAAGAGTTCTGACGTAAATGTCAGGAAGGAAGGGGAAGGAAGAATAATTCAATTGTGGGAGAAGGAAGGTATATTGCACCTTGTTTCTACTAAAAAATAAGAGCATGCTTACTTATAGGTGTCGACGCGATGCCAGTGCGATAGTTGGCAATATTATGCACAGTATTCTCCTATGCAAATAAACATTAGCGACCACACAGAAACAGACTACAATGTAAAGCTAGAGAGCTAATTAAAACCGGCACCGCGCTCAAGCTTCTGTATATCTACGAGTAGTTGCCTTGGCCTTCGTTTTTCTTATACAACTAAAACATCTGGTGAACACAGTGCGTGCAGGTCACGCAATCCACATTTTCTTCAACAACCAAAGCACTGGAAGCGTGGCGCTATATGTCAACGCATTATCGACCGCCTTGACACGTTAAGCGCTGGCTCGTGAATTGAAACGTTTGCGCCCATCACGTGCTACGGATGCGACGGAATGTTGCGCGCGCGAGAGCGTGACCAACCTGATACTAGGAAAACTAGAGAATTTGCTATATTTTCCTGTTCACCTCTGGGAGTATAGCCTTTAATGCTACTAACGACGAGGCTTTCATATTTTTCTCTACTTTTTTGATAATTTTTTATCAATTAACGACAAGTATACCATAATTATGGGAGGTAGAGACTTAGTCACTACTTTATATACTTTATATGAGCTGCAAGATACTTCCTTCTATTAACATGTAGACTAATTTTGCTGAGAAACTTGGATACTATGTCCAAAATCGGAAAATACCTTAATCCTTTCTGAATTTTCAAAAGACTGAATTCTACAATTCAAATTTGCAATGACGATTATGTATTTAATGTGTATAGAAATGAGTAGGAAGCAAAGAAGAATGAAAAAAATGATTGTTTCCTGTATGTCAATATGTTTGAAAAGAGGTGGACTAAGAGCATACTCAATACCTGTGAGAGGCAAGGGTTTACCTGAGAGTGGATCCTAGAGATTGAAGTATATCTCAAGTGAATTAAGTGCCTACACTGTTAAAAAAATCTGATCGAAATTTAATATACATGTGAGTAAAGTCATTTGCACATACCGTACATTAATTTTAATATACCATCATGTTGTAAAATTAATATACACGTATATTAAAGTCGGTAAAACAGAATGCGTGAAAACAACAAGTCCTTTGATACCTTCAGATCTTGTCAAATTTTAAAAACTAAAGCAATAACCTTACATTCGTCGACTAAATTCTTACTTACAATTAAAGTGCAACGTACGGGTGGAATTATTCCTAAAATTCGCTGCGAACGTTAGAATTTTAACGTGAGTACAGGTGCTTGGAGGTTAGGTTTCTTAATTATTTGTTTAATTGAACTTGTCTCTGAAAAACCAGTGTAGTTTACATTCATCTAGGAGAAAATATTCTTTTTGGTCATTTATAATTGAAAATTGCTGCCAGAATTGTTTTTAATTTTTGTAAAGTGCAAATATCGGACTTTTCTGATAAATGATCAATATGTGGTATATGAAATTTAATAACATAGTCTCTTAATGGCGATTCCGTATACCTAGGTTTTAGATTTAATATACAAATGTATATTAAATGTATATTAAAATTGCAAACATTTTTAACAGTGTATATAATGAAAAGAATCCTGCACTCGTGGTAGTATAGGCCTAGGGGTACTCAGAGGTTTCCCTCCTGCTCATCACCAAGAGAAAAAGACAAATAGGCATAGAGAAAGGAGACAAGATCTTACTCCGCCTCGACACGCAGCCGACATTGTGCAGAATATAGTTGCCGCTTCCATGCCGTTAGTATCATTAAAACGTAATGACGGCTGCTTGCTAACCCCTTCGATACTGATTTCTTTCTTAATTAATGCAAAGTTGCATTAACTTTGCAACTTCATGAGATCCATCATATAATCCATTCTTTGGATATACATTTACATTAAATGTTTGGGTTCAGATTTATGGTATATTTTTACAGTTTTAGATTCCTCGTTTATCATGATCAATGATCTATGTTTCCATTAATCGACAAAACACAAGTAATGAAATAAGCTAAAAGAGAATCTAAACTAATAATAACAGTCATTGCAATAAATTGTGGATTATACTAGGACTCACTACACTCATCACCTGGCATGAGATTCATGAATGATACCACGCTTGTACTGAATAATCATTACAACTAATGAAGTTGATTAACTAAGTAAGTAGAATTGCGATTTACATTTTGATTTGAAGAATAACGGAATTAAGGTAGGCAGCTTCGTGTTTCGCGAAGGGGAAACGTGTTAATTTGCCCTTGCATCCGTACAGAGAGCACTCAAGCGTACAAAAAGAAATGCTTGCACTAGGTTCTCAATAAATAGCAGAAACTTCAATATAAAAGCATTTACCTTAAGCGAGGATGAAGAAAAACCGACCGTGTTAAGTTATCGTAATGATAATTAGAAATCAAACGAGAAGAACTTACTTTCAGTCTTGATGAATATGTACTAATATGCAAATAAAATTGCCCCTTCGCAGCAGATATGGTCTACACAAGTGTTCAATAATACAATCAGTACAATTGAAATTATTTTCTCTGCATCAAATATCTCTCCAACAAAAATTAATTGGTAAAGAATGGCTAAGAAGGAGCTAAAGAAATTTACCGAGTACTTCATTTGATATCATTCATGAATGAAGTGCTAAAATTACTCTCTTAAAATGAACCAGTGAAATCTCACTGATTTCCAGTGAAATCTCACTGGTTGAAATAGCCAGAAGTGTGTCACTGACAATCAGTGAGCATTCACTGGTCCATTCAGTGAAGTTCCGACACTGGTTTAATCAGTGAGGTTCACTGGTTTCTCAGTACCAGTAGTCACCTGGTCGTACGCCTTGTCGCCTGTCAGCTGTTTAGGTATGGCACTTATCATTCATCGCACTTTTGTGGTAAGAGTTGTAAAATTAAATTTTAAAAACCTCACTTTATCCTCACAACAATAAATGAAGGCCGGGCTGCAATATAATGGGATATAATATGTTGCGCCTGATTGTGGAAAGACCCGTCGTTATGTTAACGTGTCGCGTTGCTCAAAGTCAAACCCATGGCCAGGGACCTCCCACTATCAAGCGAAAGATATTATATCCCCTGCTCATTGCAGACAGGCACCAAATATTTATAAAACAAACACTTGTACACAATAAGATTCGTTTTCACTCGAGAAATGCCAAAGACCTGACCGACGACGCGCGCGTACCAGACGACTGGAGGTTCATGTCTTGCCCGCGTGGAGCGCTATATCACTGGTTCAATCTATCATTTGGCGTAACTGGTAGAATCAGTAGCGCTATTTTAGTTGAATCTCTTACTGGTTCGTCCAGTCAAAGTGGAAAAATCACTGGTTCACCAGTGATAATTCAAAATACTGATTCAACCAGTGACAATTTCACTGGTTCAGTTTAAGAGAGTAGATAGTACAATCGTAAACATCTGAGACGAGCAACAATAATTCAGTGGTATGAATCGAGAACAAAAAACCACATTCCTGAATAGGCACTAGACAGGCGCTAAGGCGTAGACCCTTGGTGATTCGATCTTGAGAACAAACCGCGTCTCCGTCTTATTGTAACAAACTAATTGCGCGATTATCCAGCTGTCGAGTCTTTGGATGATTTTAAGGCATAGAAAAGAAAAAAGGATTCCAACGGAACCCTTACGAGTAGGAAACAGAAATGATTCGAACCGAAGCAGCGAAATAGAGTTCATTGTCGTGAAAATGACCCTTGAGCGCTTAATTAAGTACGTTTGAACTTGTGAGAAGGGAAGAGAAGGGATGAGAAGGAAAGAGAAAGATCCGTCTCTTCTTGCTATGTGAACCAATCTTTTGAGTCTCAAGAGCCCTTCACGCAAAGGCTTGAAGGATGGAAGAAAGGCTCACCGCTGTCATGGTACTTCGTTAATGTATTCGAAGACAATGCATTGAGGTTTGATAATTATGATGCGTCGTCATAATATTGTGTAAATTTGTGACCTGCCCGAAATCCAACGTGTACGATTTCCTTTCAAGAAAATAAAGGAGGTACCGCGCCTAAATGCGGATAAGCGTGCATGCGACGGTTGTTTCATTTTTGGATACGACACGTCGATTCTAAAGGGTTTAACAACAACTCCAACCCTAATAATGTCTGGTGTTACCACTTTTATAGTACGACCGGGTGGACCGGACGAGGGTCACATAGACATTGTAGCAGTAAATTCAGTGGGGGAGTTTTCAAGGGAGAGTTTAGAGTGGGTGATCGTTTGTAAAGCATACATAGACTGATTTAGACTGCCAAAAAGATTTTTTCAATCGCCATAGGTGCTTGGTAGGCAAAAAGTTAGTAGAAATAAAACGCTTTTTATTCATATAGGTATATACATTTTGTGGGATGAAACAAAGGTATTCATATTTGACTATACATGTCAAATCTTTACTTAAGATTAATGTACTCTCTAATTATAAACAATTTCATCAAAACTATAATTTCCGAAAAATAGCATTAATCGCAAGTGTTCATTATAGTTTTGGATAGAATATTTTAATAAATTATAAGATTCGACTGAATATTAGTGTACAGAAATGAAATTGCTTATAAACAAAAGTCGTTACAGATAGTAGATTGCGGGCCAAAGTAATAAAAATGCAGCGATTTCCGCGAGTATGAAGTTTGTCACGCGAGCGAAGCATTGGCGGAATTCACAGGATGAGTCGAGAAACTGCTCTCTTAAAATAAATCAGTGAAATCTCACTGGTTTCCAGTGAAATCTTACTGGTTGAAAAAGCCAGAAGTGTGTCACTGACAATCAGTGAGAATTCACTGGTTCATTCAGTGGTGTTCCGGTATTGGTTTAATCAGTGAGGTTCACTGGTTTCTCAGTATCGGTAGTCATCTGGTCGTACGCCTTGTCTTCTGTCAGCTGTTTAGGTATGATACTTATCATTCATCACTATTATGGTAACAGTTGTAAAATTATCTTTCGAAAACCGCACTTTACTCCCAGAACAATAAATGAAAGCCGCGCTGCAATATAATGGGATATAATATGTTGCGCCTAATTGTGGGAAGACCCGTCGTTATGTCAACGTATAGCATCGCTCAAAGTCAACCCCAAGTGGCCAGGGGCCTCCCACTATCAAGCGAAAGATATTATATCCCCTGCGCATTGCAGCCAGGAGCCAAATATTTATAAAGCAAACACTAGTACACAATAAGGTTCGTTTTCACTCCAGAAATGCCAAGACCTGACCGGCGACGCGCGCGTACCAGACGACTGGAGGTTCATGTCTTGCCCGCGTGGAACGCTATATCACTGGTTCAATCTATCATTTGACGTCACTGGTATAATCACTATAATCAGTAGCGGTATTCCAGTCGAGTGTCTTACTGGTTCACCCAGTCAAAGTGAAAAAATCACTGGTTCATCAGTGATAATTCAAAATACTGATTCAACCAGTGACAATTTCACTGGTTCAGTTTAAGAGAGTGCGGTCTCTCCTTGGCACACACTTCATGTTCCACAACAACCTTGCTGAAAGTTTAACTTTCGTTTCGAATATGGACGACTGGTCAATTGGACCTCAAGAAGCCATAGATAGAATCGCATTCAACTCAAACTTACGAGCACAGATCATGCGCCCAGCAAAACTGTTATCAAAGTTATCAAAAGTTACATGTAAATAACCATATATTTTCCAAATTTCCGTAAATTACCATAAATTTCTCAAATTTAGATGACTTTCAAAAATTTCCATAAATTACCATAATTTCTCAATTTTATTAAACTTTTGAACTTTATGCTAATTTCTTATATTTGTCAAAATTTATGGAATTTAATAAAATTTATTAAATTTGTCGTAATTTGGGGAAATTCACGTAAATTTATGGCAATGTACGGGTAACTTGTGATAACAGTTCAGCTTGACGCATGGGCCATAGCTCGGATAGTTGAACTCAAATTTGTCACCCATTGGACAATCTCATGAAAGAAGTATGGGCGTTGTGAAAATATGATTTTTTCCAGTTAAAACTTTACGCAAATTCCAAGTTAAGTATACCATTAAGCCATTTCCCTTTCAGGCTAGGCGTGACACTACCCGATTCGGGTAGTGTTTCTAGGTGGATAGTTTCTTGTAGTAAATAACTACAAGTGTGGGCTCACCACACCCAGTTAATTCTTTATAAATAGGAATCTGATAGAGGAGATATGGTTAAATTGCAGCAGGCGGCTAAATTGGCGCACCCTTATTTGAATAAAACTATAATAGTTAGAGTAGTTAGACTTACGCAAATAGTACGATCGTTTGCATTTTTGCATTATATGTAACTGATAAAATATTCATAATCAGCCTCTCCCCTTCCACTTCTAGCTCTGATTTTCTTTTAATTTAGATATTGATATTTCCTATAAACTTGTATTCCACAAATAAATTACCAGAAAAATTATATTATTTTTCTTATAAAATACAAAGCGGCTACTATCAAATAATATGTTCCTATTTAATATTTTATTATTGATGAATTGTAATACCAAAAAGTAAAAACGATCAGTATTACACAATTTACAGCAGAAAATTGATTTTATTTGAATCATAAGAAATATAGGCTTGTTGAAATTGAAAGTCATTTAACATTCACGCATATAAATAACGAGAACGATTTGCATACTTTGCATGTCCGTGATAGATTCTAATCAGCAATCGATTCCAATCAGCGCGTAGCTCGCTATCAATTCGATTGATCTTGAATCGCAAACTCGAAGGGTTTTCGAACCCTCGAATCGACGTATCGGTCAGCTGCCCGTCCGCTTTTGTTTACGTGGCTGACGGTGCAACTTCGACCCCAAAGGGACTGTGAGTTTTTTAGCGAATTTAATATTTATACCGAATGACTGATGACTGTAATAAAGGAGCGGGGCTGTATTGTTCGAAACGTTTGTGTCATTGATCGATAAGCTGCTGGAAAAAAATTCAGGTACTCCGTCACCCCGACATCAAACTTAAACCGTATGTCGGGTGGATTTCGAGCAATCGTTCTTCGTTTTGCAAGATGATTCGTGGGTTTAGTTGTCGAAAAGAGAGAAGTAAAAAAAAGAAGAAGATAATCGAGAAGTAAAAATTGGCGCTCTTCGACAGTTGGGCTCGACTGAGATTTCGATAATATCATTCTCACTGGCCAGTTCTCTTGTACACCAAAATCTCTAAGACTCGAGAGCTGCAGTCGAAGAGGGCCCGAGAAATCATTAACGCATCATTACTGTTGCCCGAAGCTCGAGCCCTTGAAACAAAACCATTAATGATTTCTATTTGTATTCCTTCGACGTCGAAGGTGGGTCTCGGGTTTGAGTCCCTGGTGAATTATGTGAGAAGTTAGCTTATTTTCGTTAAGTCGGACTCCCGCCGCGCGAACAAATCGTCCCTCGCTGCCGCTTCGAACGGCTTTTGTTTTTCGATTTTTCGGGCTTCGCGGAGTACCCGAGGGGGAAATCGGAAATCACCGAAACCAAAGTATGGATTCATTCGTCATGGTCTATGTGTTTTCTTTTCTTTGGTTTTTTACCGTCGTTCTAAAAAAACATTGGAAACGAACAAGTCTTTTCTACCAATAATATCCGGAAAATTCTAGCCACCAAAACTGAAATCAAGACGAAAATAAATACGAACTATTGCGTACACTAATTATGTGCTTCATGTGCCCATATATAACAACAAATTTTAAAACAGAAGGTAATACTTTAATCTGAACAATAATGGGAATATATGACAACAACTCTGTATCTATATATAACAAAAAAAATTTTAACAGAAGTTCATCACATTTCGAGCCCTCTCCGCTGCCTTCCCGAACTGAGTTCTGAACTGCTCCAGCCCCATTCCAAGCGCCACTTTAGGAAAGCACTACAAGTCTGGGTTAAAACGCTCGGCACCGTGCACTCTTTTAGCAAAATTTCTCTTGAATCCAATTTCCTCGAAGTCCAGGACTCAGTCCTTATTTTTCAAATTCCATTTTTCTCTTCTTCCATATAACACCTACATATAAATTCTATGAATAAAGTTTGTACAGCTGTTAAAGAAACTCGTTGGCTTCTCAGTACAGTACACAAGTTACGCTTTGCAACAGTACTTGCTCTGATTTATATACCGAAAAATTTATTTTATATACTGCAAAATATCTCTTCCCGTTCCTATTTAGAAATTCAAGAAAAGTTATGTATATTTCTCTTGTTATTTAAGAAAACAGAGGCTCGTCTGGATTCGTTTTGAAGTATGGCTAGCCCAAATGCTATTTCTCTGATCACTTTTCGATAACCGAGCTTCCTCTAGATGCCGCGACTCTTTGGTATTTATTAACAATTGCAAAAATGATCTGCCTTAACTAATATCTTGCGCCGTTCATAAATGTGCTTACTCGTTTTAGTTGCTCGTTTGCGGACGCACGCGTGTGTGTGTCATCTGTGAAAACACACTGATAGAAATGGTGACGTTGATTTAACCATACGATCGTAGGCTAAAAAATTACTAGTATATTTATAATATAATACGTGTAATTCAATCACAAAGAGTATGAAATGCACTTACTGAAATATGGCAAATACAACTTATTTATATTTGTGGTACAAAGCCTTAATACATGTGTTGCAATTATATGAAATGTGTAATTCTATAAACATTTACCTGGGCGAACTATTTTGAAAACGTTGTCGTTTAGCAATACCCTTTAAATGACTGATTTACCCGACTCGGTTTGTTTTGTTTACAACAGGCGCATCTCAATCGCGCCTGCGCGTCTGCCATCATAAGCAACAAGAATCGGATAGCCAAAACAGACATCCTGTATGGCTGTATCTATACCAGCAATAAAATAGGGTTCATCTAGTCATAAATATTGTTGTACCGCTTATTTATTTCTATCAGTGCACGGCTTGTAATTGGCGAATAATATTTCTTGTAATTCCAAACACGTGAAACTGTCTACTTGAGATGGAGTGAGAGGAATAGAGAGCCGTGTGTACGCCTTAGTAATTATGGATCCTTACCACCTCGTTGGACCTAAGATTTATTCTGATTTCATGCCCTCGACAAATATTCCTCACTGCAAACCAAGCCAGACCTCCGAAGTTTACAGACAAAGACTAAAGAATTGACTTAATTATTCTAACAATTTACACAGTGTCAGCGCACTGGAAAAAAGTCTTTGTTGTTGCTCGAAATTCATGGGAATTAATTTTACCTATATGCAACTCATTTGTTTCAGTCTTCAAAACCTATACTTTTAAGTAAAATGGTAGAAAGTTACGCAAAAAAAGTTACCGTTTTACGTGCTTTTTAGAGCAAAGATTCGTAAAATTATAATCTTCTCGCACATCTGCGTACTTTGGCATAATTTACATAAATCACTCTCTCCTAAAAAGATTTTTACCGATTAATCCAATCTATTTGACTCTGATTGCTCATTAAAGTTCCAACCACATAAAAGCATGTCTACTAAGATAGTAAATTGAGCCCGAGTGACATATCAAACGATTTTTTAACTTCTCACACTTATGCCTCAAAACAGAGTTAATGCGAAGATTATTACCCTATTTGATGGATCGAAAACTCTCTTTACCATCTCGAAGCCGTGCAGATACACGCAATCTGCAATGCATGCACTAGTGCATGTGGAAGTGCATTTGAGTCCATGGAAGTATATCAGCGATTCAATAATACGCGAATCGTGCCTTTTCTAGACAGATAAGATCTTTCCGAATGGTTGATCGACCACTCCGCAGCAACGAAGAAATAAAAATTAACTTCCGACGAGACCAGTCTTCCTTAACAGATCTAGATTGGTCGATGACGGCTAATTAGAAACAGCGGATTCCAATTCCAATTTAAATCAAGCCACGTCTTCCTCGAGAAGACAATGTTGGTTTCATCCGCGAGTTCAAGGGGGAGAAATACTACCAAGGCACTTGCACAGGCTTTTCTACCTGGGAGTCAGCAGCTCTGACAGAAGCAGATCCGCCCACAAAAGTAATCTCGACCTCGGCTGGAACCCGCACCTGATTCATCAACAAGAAATAAATCGAAAGGCCAGTCGAAAGAATAAAAGGAATCAACACCATTCCTCTCCTCTCGACGCTGGTCCCTGCACTGAAAGAAATAGTTTCAGGCTAGTAGCAATCCGAGTTTGCTTGGGAATTTCTAACTGAATGAGAAAGAAAATTGTGCTGTCTCAGCCACACGAATTTGAGCATTATCACCTACGTATAAGAAAATCATCAAGGCTAATATGGCAAGGAAAGTTTGTTTGACTGAAACGATAGTTGAGAAAAGTGTCGAATAACCAATATGATTAAAATATCAAAATATTATAATGTAGGTACAAGCATTATATGCCTCGGTCTCATAGCCGTATTGAACACATAATTTTATCAACTATCTATTCGAAACAACACTGCGTTAAAGTATTGCATTGGGCATCCGGCTGGTTGCTTGATTCAGCCATACCAATCAATGTATTCTGGTGTGCGCGATTGATCAACCGGTGAGGTGCGCGTCGATTCGGCATCAGTCGCTGTCTTCAGGTTTCTGATTTTTGTTAGTTTTCTGTTATTATTATGTGTCAAAAATATCTTTTACTGAATGCAATTCTCAAACATAACCTCACGTTTATAGTAAGTTTGAAGCATGAAAACGCGTAAACAAACTGTGTAGATTATTATTTTCGTAATATTTTATAGAGAATGAGGTGAGTGAGGAGGCTTTTGATACCTTACTCCGAAATTTGCATAAGAGTTGTTCATGAATAAGGCTGGACCCTATAGCTATTTTCACAAACAAGTGGCATTTATTTGCCTTTATTTTTGTATCTTGAGAATCATATATGAATTTTTTGTATGCAATACAATTGGAAACTATTTTTCACAGATACACAAATATTATAATTAATAATTTGGAATAATAACAAAACTACCAAAAAATCGAATTTTTAAATCAATTTTAACTGCACTGCAGTATGGAGGATGCAACCTCATTAGCATTGTACATCAGACATGCCTAACATTAGACTATCCGAACGGTATGCTTAGATCTCCTCAACGGGAGGAGCAGATGAGACAAGCCTGCGTATGGTTGATTTACCACAACCAAATTCAGTCTGACACAACCGTAAATTCGTTCTACTACAGTCATCTTATGTTTGGAAATATCTATTAAAACATATAACTCAAGCAGTAATATTGCTTCAGCAATTATGGTATGGGTAAAATACGCAAACTGTATCGCTGTAGCTGAGCGAGCAATACATTATGGTTGGAATAACCAGAATTATGCGTGTATCATCGAATTATTTCTTTCAGTGTGCAACACTTCAACCTGGGACCGCTTCCTCCTATCTAATACTTTATGGGGACGAATAATGTTACTATGGTCCTCGCTTGATAAACCCTAAGTTTTCTCGCGAGCTCGTGCCTCTCTCGCTGTTACGCCCTATCGCATATAAATAACCTTTTTAATTTTCAGCCAAGACAAATGATTTAATTTATTCTATCAATTACTACGCGGGAGATGCTGAGTTTAGTATTCGTTTCAATTCTCGATGTCTGATCGCCCTGAGTCGTTTGCGCTTCAGACCCTCTACATCAGAAATATTGACGAAAGAAGCATAGATTTCAAACAATATTTCATTGTTTTCGAAGTTGAAATTTGAATTCATTATTTTATGGATAAAATCGAAATAATATGCAACAGCTACCCATGTAGAAATTGCCCCTTTTGTCCCCATTTCAATTAGGGCAGTGGTAAGAATTTCACTAGAACAACTACACTAGTAAGTCCTAGTCAGGACCCTTTAAGGCACTGTTATGATTTGCCATTCTTTAGTTGGATCCTGATTGGGATACAAGGTGCGAAAAGTTCTAGTCAAGAATTGGTCGGGCGATAGTCAGCATACCCCAGATGAACGTTCTGAAAATGGCTGAAGGGCCGAACTGCACGTGACAGTAAATTAACATTTATTTTCGTCTGAAACTTCCGCGTGTAGAACACTTATGAACACGTGCTTTTAATTAAAATAAAATACCCGAAATTTGTATTAAATGAAGTGTAAATTATAATTTTGTTCAATTCTATTTAATACATACATTAAATGGGGTGTGTGAATATAAACAACAAATCTTAACTAATTTATATTTTTACCTCTCACAATAAAGTTATTTTATTGAAAATAAAGATAAAATTGTTTTTATTTGTGAAATATAAGGGAAACTGTTAACTTTGTATCATGTAAGTGAAAGCCAGTGGAACATAACGAGACTAATGAATTGTCATAGTTCAGTATGTATTTAAATATTCTTATTCATTTTGTTGCTTACAAATCGTTTTACACATATATTGATATCACATCTGAATGTTCAACGAACAGGAAAACAAAAAGGGTCCAGACGAGCAGTAGAAGGGTATTCACTGAAAGAAATGCTTGGGAACGTATTTCTATTTCGAAACATACAGATAGAAGGTACACGCATTCTGGTATGGTTAAGTTAGTACGTGTGATTCAGGAATTCTATTCTCCCAAGAAACAGCCATGCAGAGTATGGCTGAATCACCCTAACTTTTAGCTAGACGAAAGATTCGTTAACCCGCTACCAGCATACGTTTGCTTGCTGTACTTAGAAAAATATTTGGTTGAAAGAAGAAAATTTTGGTTGAATCAACCCGAGAATATGGTTGTTATATGGACAAGATACTATTTGGTTGACCCAAGACGATTTTTTGGTTAGTGAAATTTGGTTGATTATACCATATATTTTGGTTGATCCAAGCAAATATTTTGCTCAATCCAAGAGATTATTTTAGTTATTTCAAATAAGTGTTTTTTGGCTGATCTAAGAAAAGGTGTTGGCTGATTCACCTAAAACTTGTAATTCATCTAACCATAAAGGACCCATCGCAATTTACATTGTAAATAGCTTGACAATCTTACCATGGTATTGTATCATCTTGTGTGAATTATTTAGTAGTTTATTTAACTACTAAATATCACAAGACGGGACAACTCCACGGCAATCCATTTTCAACATAAATTGTGCAGTATCCGCTGTTAATTTGATTCAAAAAATCGTTCTGTTATTTTATCAAGAACTAAATCACGCAATCTTATAGGCAATCACACAGATTCAAGTAATCTTGCGTATTTTTCACGCAATCACTTAATCTTATCCATTCCGTTTCCGGATCACTTATTTTGATAGAGATCACCGAGATGTAAGCGCAAACGGATAACATTTTAATGTTTTTTATGTCATGATGTGCAGAAATTGCCCAACTTATTCCCAAATTCCGATCTGGGCCCGATCGGATTTTCCACATGTGGCTGCAAGGGGGCAAATGGAGTGGCTCGCGCAGGAACCGCGTCACGTCGGGTTAGGTTAGACAAGATTATTTCAAGTTTGGTGTTGTCGTCGTGAAATTGTTTCGTTTATATCGAACTTAAAATGCCAAAAGCAAAAAGTACATTGCGAGTTCGGAAGCATAGAATTGTTGGTGAGATTTCTTATATCCGCAATGAAGGTAGGCATCATTGTAAATATAAATACTCGTGAAAAGTTCTTTGTTAGTTGTATCGTTGCATTTTGGATCCTCTTCAAGAGAAATATTTTCAGCTTACAAAGCTACAGGTAAGTTTTTCCAAACAAATTGATTATAAAATAAAGCGTTAAAATGACAGTAATATTTTCAAGAAAGTTCACAATTCATTTTTAGCTTCTGAAGATTTACAGCAATGTATTCGAGAAAGCGTCGTCATTTTGAGCGCATTTACTATTTTTGTGAATAAAGACAATGTTTTCAAGCTTTTTATAATTTTATATTTTCTTGCTTATATTGTGAAAATACAGATTACTTTATACAAAATATATGTATTTCGGATTAGTAACGTTATAGATTAAATGCTTTCAGTATTTTCTCGAACCTAAACTCACTTTTTAAATCTCATTCCGCGTGCCCCATGTGCGTTAGTCAAACAAAAATCATTCCAAAAGAATATCAAGAAGATTCAAAAATATTGTGTGTGTAATAGCTGTAAATTTGAACATTGTTTTTCAAAACATAATAATTTTCTTCAGAAATTCAACTCTTAACGATAAATTTAAGGAATACAAACAGTTCAATAATGTAGAATATTAAAAAATTGAAGTATTGTAAAATACTAACTAATTCTGAAAAAAATATTGAGTTATACTATTTAATCTTATATGTTTTCTTCTATATTTTTAAGGAAATAATTCTATGCTATAAATAAATCATATTTTTATTATGTGCTCTCACGGAAGTTAAATTTAATAAAAAATGTTCGTTTTTAGTGTGAACACCGGGAAATGAACGACAATTGAACTCTGTCAAAAATCATAGAAAAGGGAGACATTAAAGGTTATCCAACGAAAAATCAACCAAAAATGAAATTAACGGCCGCAACTAAAACTCCGGATAAGGCTGAGAAAAAATGTAAGGATAGTTATTTTTTTATTAGCTATAATTACTACCTGAAATATAATTTATCTAACCACGATTGTTTTTTTTTATTTAGATGACTTGCTGATAAGGGATATTCGGGGTTTCAGGGCTGAAATTAGAGAAGTGCAAGCTAATCAAATATCTCTAATGAAGATGTTCGAGGCTATATCCTGTACAAACTACGTCCCAAAAAAATCATTTGCAGACGAATACAATTTGAAATTGCCATTTAAGATATTGCAGGAATTGACAGACTTTGACAATCAATTAGCCATGGTTGAAAAGTGTTGCAAATAATTCGTAAGTTCGCTTTTTTATGTTCTAATTAGTGCTACTTTACATATAAATAATTTGTCTGTAGTGAGATTTAATTTTCTGTTTCAAAATTACAGAAAGCAGGTTCACTGGCGTTATCTTTTGATATGAAAATCATGCGCAAGACAGTCAACAATATTTTAAAGAAATATTTCTCCAAAAATGTCAGCAGCCAGTACATAGCTGTAAAAGAGTAGTAACAAAACAAGTTTTTAGAGAATACCACATGTGCACATGCATTATAGGTAATCAAATCAATAGTATTTGTGTAATTTTTAGTCAATGAATAATTTTTTCTTTATACCTCGGTCGAAAGTACGCAACTTTTGCACCTATTTTAGGGCAGGAAGTTAAAGATTTGTGCATCGGTAATGCCGAACATACGCCCTCTGTAACAGCGGGAGCAAACATTTTTTTGATTTGCTCCGATACGTGAAGCTGCTCTTATTACCCCGACTGTCATCAATCATTTGTTATTAAGTGTGTTTTGTTTACGCTGCTCATTTATAATTTATAGTACTGAGATATCGTTTGAAAGTGACGTGTCTAAAATTTATTATTGAATTTTTAAAAAATTTGTTTGTTTAATGTAATTTTTTTTTTATTTGATGCCTGCCCCCCCCCCCCCCCCGACGAGCAGCACTCGCTTCGCTCGTGCCGCAAATGTCGGGGGCAGGCATCATTTTTTTCGATACAATACATTTTAATTTAATATTTTTCCTTCGTACTTTCGACCGGCTATAAAGAAAAATAGTATACACTACACGGGCAGAAGTTTGAGAGCCCTGAACTGCGCGCCATGATGCCCGAGGCGAAGCCGAGGGCATCATTAGGGCTTTCTGCCCTAATAGTGTAATATACTATTCTTTCAATTAATTGAAAAAAAGCAGATTTACTTGCAGAGAAATATAAATGTTCAGAGGAGGAAGTTATTACCGACATCAGCACTGTTTTGAGTAATATTAAGGACTTGCACGGAGGCAGAAAACTCAGACCAAGCGCAGCACCAGCATCAGCCGGAGTAAAATCGCATATCCAGTTCTCGTTTATATTCATAAAAATCTAAGAATTTAGTCAACATAACAATAATCTGTTTTTATGACATAAAATTTGAATTCTTAAATTAACTGAAATTAATTATTAGAGTGGAAGCTAAAGAGAGCATATTTTGAAATGATCGTGTTTGAATTTTAATGCACACTATGCATGAAATTTAACATACGGGAGTGGGAAAAACCGCCAATACATGTGCAATTAAATTCAGTCAGATTTTTCTAACATCCTAGAACAGCAGCTTCTCTCATTTGCCTCGAGCCGCATACTTACATACTCACGCCTGCTTCATCTTAGGCTCGGCGAGGTGACCGATCGGCGGCTTGTTAAAAAATGCTAAGATCAATCAGATAACCGAAATGGTTTCTAATGCTGACGAATTCTTTTATAAAAGTTTTATATTTGGTTGGTGATAAGTATTTTGAATGCAGCACTTTGATCTGGGTTATCTCTCAGTGGCATTCACGTTGAGCCCAAGGTATCGTGATATACCTTTGCACAAGCAGACAACGCAACGCAGACACGGCCGAGACGCCTCCCGAACCGGTTTGAAGTCCGGTTCAGCTAGGTCAGTTATTCAAAAACTAAACTATTTCCTCATTAACGCCAGTTCGTTCGTAAAATTTACTTTACGAATCTTTACTCCATTCATTCCTAAATAGTGCAACTAAAATGTAGAATGATTTTTGTTGTATTTTCAATCGCTAAATGACTAATTCTCTCTAAATTTGATATATCAAATAAAAACCTGTCAAATTCTTCTTATAAAAGTTACGTAATTTAAAAGCAGTTTGAACTTGAACGAATTAAAATTTAATAACAGCGAAGGAAGATACAGTTTTGGATCAAACTACAACAAATATTGTAAGATTTAGAAGATTGGCAAAAGATAAGGCCAGCTACGAAATAAAATAAAGAATGAACAAAAGAGAGAGAAAAAAGAGACGATTGGACACCCTAGTTAGGCAAAATAGAGCTAACGAAATACCCACGCCAAGAAGGCGATCCCTCGATTCTTCCTTTCTTTTTCGTTGGTTAGGCTCTCATAACCGGACTCGAATCATTCGCGTCAAAGGAGCGCGAGGGTGATTCAGATAAAACCGACAGCAAATATGTAACTAGACTCGAAAATAGTATATACCAACGCATCCATTCTCTCCGACTCTCCAATGATTATATCCTATGCAGTCGGGCGTTCCTCCTCATCTCCTCTTTTTTCCTTTTATCCCTATCATAAAAGATATTCGACCCATCCGCAAATTCTTGTCCATAATATGTTAAAGAATTCTTTCTTTTATATCTGGATTATATATTATACAATCAAAGCTAGGTTTAGAAAGTCGAATCCTTCCATTCGATCTCTTCTATTAATTCTTCGTATCGTTTTGTCTCTTCGCAACTTTGCATACTTAGCCCCACCCCGGTCATCATCGATTAACAGCGTCAAAGGCCCAATTAAATATAGTTTTTGCAAGTCTGATTTGCAGGTTCTCTAACGTTCTGACTTTGGATCTTTGATGTGTGCAATTAGTAACATGTAGCAACTGACTTTGATACTATCCTCTTATCTGCCGATGGCATACGTTGTGGAAATGTTTAAGATTTTAATATACAATTATTTTACATTCGTATCTTAAATCTAAAAATAAAGTATATATAAAATCACAATTAGGATATGTATATTGATTTCTATATACGTGTATATTGATCATTTGTCAGAAAAGTCAGATAATTTTACTTTACAGAAATAAGAATAATTTCATTAATAATTTTCGATTCTAAACAATAAAAGATGATATTTGCTTCTAGCCAAACATAAACTACACTGGGTTTTGAGTGGAGAAGTTCAATTGAGCGAAAAATTAAGAAACGAAACCCACAAGCAGCTGTACTCACGTTACAATTCTAAAATTTAGAGTGAATTTTGAAAAAGATTCCACCCATACGTTACACTTTGATTATGAATAAAAAATTAGTAGATGAATTTTTGGTTATTACTTTAGTTATTACTCTGTTTTACCGGCATTAATATACACTATATATATTAATTTTACAACATGATGGTATATTAAATTAAATTTGCGGTGTATATGCAAATGACTTTACTCACATGTATATTAAATTTTGATCAGATTCTTCTAGCAGTGTGGCGTTGAATTAAAAAAGGTTTTTACCTGCTCTTGTCACGTGATAATCATCGACCAAATCATGAATGTAGATGTATAAGACCGCCCAAGTCGAGTGATCGAAGAGTTATATGTCGATTATTGAAATGTATCGAGATATCTGGACGTGTCGTGAGGATAAATGTTATCAACTGCCTATAAGCATGTAATTAACGTGAAGTTAAAAGACCGAGTCGAAGCACTTGCATGTCTAGCCATCGAATGTTCTCAATAAATTTACTTAAGGGTGTTGCTTAAATCCGACTTTGAATTTTTTTCTGAGCCCTGACTTCATATATATTTTTTCCCAAGTATTTGAGAACGAAAGAAAGAAAACTTGTCAAATATCCAGGGTTTTGCGAGATCCTCGGATCAATAAAATATAGAGGAATGAAGCCTTTAGCTGAGGCAATCATTATTTTCACGGAAATTATAAATTTTTCGACAGGGAGAAATCTGCGGATAGCAGAAGACAGCATTTGAACGGCGAGAACAGTTCGCAAATTTATTTTTTTTGCTCACAATTCTGACATCACAGAAGCATTATCAGAGGTCATCCTATATCCGAAGACCCACAACCTCAATGGGAAATTAACAACTGGCGCAACATTGGGTCAGTACTGGCCAGAGTTCGACAGCATTGGCATGGTGCTGATAGCCAATACTGGCGTCGATGTGGCGTAATCTTGGGATGATAACGCTGTTTAGTACTGATTGCCAACTTCGGGTCTGTACTAAAATACTGTACTGGGCATCGGTATTGGCGCAGTAATGACTATAAGTACTGTGATTTAATACTGGGGCAGTCGTGGGTATAAGTAATAGTGAAGTACTGAAGTACTCACGCCTACCCTGAAAGGGAAATGGCTTAATGGTATACTGGAAGTAAGTATTAGCACAGTACGGTGAATGAGTACTGTCAAAGAAGCCGGTGAAGTACTGGGCACCAGTATTGGCGATGTACTGGCATGAGGCAGAAATGATAATGATGTTCAGTACAGACTACCAGTATTGCTACTGCTAAATGACTAAATGACAAAAAAGTTCATATCAAATATTTTTTTGCTGTCAAATATTCAAAAAATTGATGTATCTGAATCCCTGAGGAGCACTAAAAAAGAAAAAAGGTTAAACACATTCAAAATAACACCTATTCTTTAAAAATTGGTGTTATTTTTATTGTTTCTTATGACACATGCATGATTTCAGCCCTTTTCGATGCCTATGAAGCGGGGCTAAAGCTCTACTTTTGACGGACTGAAAAGTGACGTCCGCAATTTATTATTCATCCAGTTTCATATAGTCTGCTCTACGCTACTACCATTGCAGTACTCCGCCGAGATCCGGCAAAAAGACATGGGACAACAGTCGGCCATATGTTAAAATTTGTACGACACCAGTATCATGCCAGTACTCGGCCGAGATCCGGCAAAAAGTCGTGAGACAATAGTTTGCCCTTTCTTGTAGTCTATACTACACCAGTATCATGCAAGTACTCCGCCGAGATCCGGCAAAACGCCTTTTTTGTACGACAACAATATCGTGCCATTACTCCGCCCGGGTCCGGCACAAAGTCTTGAGACAATATTTTGCCGTTTTTTATCATCTTTACTACACCAGTATTATGCCATTACTCGGCCGAGATCCAACAAAAAGTCGTGAGACAATAGTTTGCCCTTTCTTGTAGTCTATACTACATCAGTATCATGCCAGTACTCCGCCGAGATCCGGCAAAACGCCTTTTTTGTACGACAACAATATCGTACCATTACTCCGCCCGGGTCCTGCACAAAGTCGTGAGACAATATTTTGCCGTTTTTTATAATCTTTACTACACCAGTATCATGCCAGTACTCCGCCGAGATCCGGCAAAAAAACATCGGACAACAGTTCGCCTTTTTTTTTAATTTGTACGACACCACTATCGTGCCATTATTCCGCCCAGGCCCGGCAGAAGATTGTGAGACAATGGTTTGTCGTCTTATGTGAACTGCACTACGCCAGTATCGTGCCAGTACCCTGGCAAGATCGGGCGCTTTTACTATTTGTTATAGTCAGCTCTGTGCCCTAGACTGTGCCATTGTCGTGTCACTGTTGGGCTTGAAGTTGGCATTAGCCCGTAGAATCAGGGCTGATTTTTGTTTAATACTACACAGAATCCGTACTGGGTCGATACTGGTCTGCCGATATTGGAACTTAGATTAGGCACAGTGCAGATCCAGTGTCAAAATCCGTACCACGCCAGGATTGCCTAGCCAAGTGTTGGAAAATTGCTCTTGGCGCGCTACCGCGCCAGTTGTAAGCATCGGTCCAAGTCCGTAATTTCCTATTGGGACTTGATGATGGTGAACCTCAATTTTTCGAAATACGTCGCGAAATGGAGAAAAAAGTGTAAAAAAATTGAGATGTCCTGTGTATGTGAAGACCATAAGACTGTAGTTGTAAGCAGTAAAGCAAACGCGTCATGCAGGCCTGCTGTCAAATTCGCACTCCGATACTCTGAAGTCCGAACAAGAACAAGAAATCCGCCTAGAATGACGATGGGTTTGAATTATGGGCCGATAGAGTAAGCAGCGTCACGGTAATGGTCTAGGTTCTAGACTCCAGAGTCTGCCGTCATGCGTTCGCGTCCTCGTACTTTTTTCAAATTGTTTTTTTTGTTTCTAATTCTTATTGTTCAATAGATTACCGTGAATATGCATAAATATTATAAAAACAATGATAAAGAGTTTCGAAAATATATTTTAGGAATACAAAAATTATTATTTTTGACACAAAGATATTTTTATCAATCTATTGATTTTTTTTATCAATCATTTCTTTGATTCATGCATAAATTTCGGGATTTCCGAAATTATAAAAACTAGTTATTTGTAAAGTTATGACAATTTTTTGCTGATAAATATGAATATTTTTTGAATAAGGTGGAGCAACAAAAATCTTTTTTGTGATAAGCTTTTGGAGGGCGGAGGTGCTAAAAAATTCCCATTATCCTGCAATAAATTATCAATAAAATGAAGAACATGAATAAAATCAATAAAATGTATAAAAGGAATAAAACGGATATAATAAATAAAATCAATATATATATATATATATATATATATATATATATATATATATATATA
>CAKNYM010045872.1:0-59023 GCA_932195095.1 Andricus curvator | reverse complement strand
ATATATATATATATATATATATATATATATATATATATATATATATATATGCCAACGGTCATGCCACGCTGAAAAAACCAGTTCTCGTCAGATCACTGAAGTTAAGCAGCGTTGGGCGCGGTTAGTACTTGGATGGGTGACCATTCGAGAATACTGTGTGCTGTTGGCATATTATGGGTGTGGTGAGCCCAAACTTGTAGTTATTTATAACTACAAGAAAACTATCCACCTAGAAACACTACCCGAATCGGGTAGTGTCACGCCTACCCTGAAAGGGAAATGGCTTAATGGTATACATACATACATGCAATAAAATCAATTAAATCAGTGAAACCAGCATAAATTTTATTTTATTGATTTGATTGCTGTTATTGATGTTGTTCATTTTATTGATAATAAATTGATTTTAGTGATTGCATTCAATTTATCGATTTTGTTGATGAATATTTATATTGACTTTTTTTATTTTATTACAAAATACAATGAAATAACTCAATAAAATGAATAAAATCACTAAAATCAATCAAATCAAATTATAATCAATAAAATCAAAATTGTACTGATTTTAGTGATTTTATTCAATTCATTGATTTTGTTGATATTATTGATTTTTTTATTGTATTGATTTTATTGATGTTGTTCATTCATTTTATTTTATTGATAATAATACACCATTAAACCATTTCCCTTTCAGGGTAGGCGTGACACTACCCGATTCGGGTAGTGTTTCTAGGTTTTCTTGTAGTTATAAATAACTACAAGGGTGGGCTCACCACACCCACGATGTGCCAACAGCACTCATGTCAGTATTCTTGAATGGTCACCCATCCAAGTACTAACCGCGTCCAACGCTGCTTAACTTCAGTGATCTGACGAGAACTAGGTTTTTCAGCGTGGTATGGCCGTTGGCCAATAATAATAATAATAATAATAATTTTGAAAAAAATAATTTTTCGTATCTTGTATATTTTGACCGCAAAATGGAATTTTTCATTATTTTTTTGTGCGATAAAAATTTGAATTTACGATTTTTCAAGAAAATTAAAAAAAGTCTCATAACAATATTGTAGTGTGTTCAAAAAGAAACGTTTTTCTCCTCTTGACTTTTTTTCACATCGTGCGTTGTTTGGCTTAAAATGTTCATTTTCGTTTGTTTTTTGGAATTTTGTAAATGCTATCACTCCAGTAATTTTTGTTTTATCAAAAAAAGTCACTGGGATAAATTGTTTTTATTTTTGAGTACTAAGAATATCCATACATAGAATTTGTACATTTGAAAACAAAGTGGTCTCAAAAATTTTGAAAAAGCGCTCACTTTTTGAATTTTCATCCAAAATGGCTGACTAACGAACTTGATCTTCATTTTAGGACACTTGCAGAGTATACGAAAGCCCAATCCAATCTGTCAATTCTTTCGAAAGTTATCGTGCTAACAAAATAAAAATCTACATGCGCACACATACCCACACACATACATACATACAGTCAGCCAGACACATTCGCGAAAACCTGTTTTTTGGGTTCAGAATGTCTCAAAACGTGGACATTTGACAAAAACGGAGGGGGTCAAATTTTACACAAATCTAATACCTTCTCTGACGAGAAAGTAAAAATATTCTGAAATATGTTAAGCTGAAAGTATAACTTTTCTCTCACTATGTACACTGATAGAAATGGTGACGTTGATTTAACCATACGATCGTAGGCTAAAAAATTACGAGTATATTTATAATATAATACGTGTAATTCAATCACAAAGAGTATGAAATGCACTTACTGAAATATGGCAAATACAACTTATTTATATTTGTGGTACAAAGCTGTAATATATGTGTTGCTATTATAGGAAATATGTAATTCTATAAACATATACCTGAGTCAACTATCTTTAAAATGTTTACATTTAGCAATACCCTTTGTATCAATGATTTACCCGACTCGGTTTGTTTTGTTTACAACAGGCGCATCTCAATCGCGCCTGCGCGTCTGCCTTCATAAGCAACAAGAATCGGATGGCCAAAACAGACATTCTGCATGGCTGTATCTATACCAGCAATAAAATAGGGTTCATCTAATCATAAATATTGTTGTACCGCTTATTTATTTCTATCAGTGTATATGTATAAAATTTCAGCCGCTTGGCTATTTATAACTCGTGAACTTGATATATAAATCTTAGCACCATTCACTGTGTACCAGACTTTAGAGTCAAGACTATAAACGGATTTTACCTTCACATATCATTTTATAAAATCTTATAGAAAATTTTCAAATAATTTCGTTCGATAAATATTAATCAACATTTCGTCGTTAACTTTAATTTTCTTCAAACCGTTAGCAATATGCTGATATTACGTTAGGAAACAAGACACCCTAAATCATTTACAGGATATTTAAACGACTCTCTATCCAAGACCTTCACTAAAAATGTTCTCTGCGTCCGAAACCGACGTTCAGCATTGACAAATCGATTATGCACGCATCGCATTATATCACATAAGTCTAAAATTATCCTCTCTTTACGCTCAAGAATGAGCTGTACCTGTAGAATATATCTGTAGATGTAGGCAACTCAATGCATCTGTGTACCAGGGTTGTTTGCATCAATGTCAGGCCCTAATAACACCTCGGCTCTCTTTCTTGGAGCATCAAAGATCCGTAACAACGGTCATGGAGGCCAGTGGGTAATTTTAAACAATGATATAATTACATATCGCACACCATTATCTCGATTGCTATCGAATTATACAAAGTTAACACCCAGGGCTCTCTATCGGGCGTACCGATGATCTGCTCTTATGTTCGTCGCAGTCTTCGTCTCACACACCATCGTGCACATTAAGCCGGTGCGGTATGTTCTAGGCCTCGGGTCCTATATATTACACATTTGATTTTCAAACCTTGTATGTTATGACAAATAAAATTCCTCCAAGTGCTTAAATTATGTGGCTTTACAACGAAAAGTCAATAATTATGTACCTGACAACTTTTATTTATTATTTATTCACACAAAAGTTTATTTCGTTTTTGAATACATGAGAAACTGATAAAAAATCATTTGAGTTTCGGCAATTGATGAAATTTTATGTTCGTCTTCTTTCACATTTCTGTAGTCCGTTTCTAGAGCAGCAAGCGCTTCTCTTCATCCTAATAGACTCTGGACAACGATTAAAGTAATTTTTCGGGGTGAAAACGAGTTTTGCGGCTATAAATGCTAATTTTTATATGAAAAAAATATGCGTCGCTGAAGGAGTCTAGAACATAGCCAAAAAACTCGTACAGACGCGAGCAGGCGCTCTCGCTTGGTCCTGCTTGGAAACGGTTCGACACCACCGTTTTTACCTCTTTGGGGTCAGGAAACTAAAGCGACCGATTCGATCACTTTGTATTATTTACATGTTCGTTATGCATGGCGGACTGTATCGCGCCGCGTTTCTTTGTCAATTCGACGCAGTGTCGTTGTCTTCAACGTCATCTTAGAGGGAGTAGCAGCGAGTGGGTACTCTCTAAATATGAATCAGTGAAAAATTCACTGATGGAAATAGTAGTTGGACATTTCACTGATTAATCAGTGATTCCGGATTTTTCACTAATCAATTCAGTAACACCAGATTAAATCATGCGAGGCATAACCTCTAAGTTTTAAAGTAAAGCGTTGTTGTTAGTCTTTTACTTAAGTAGCAAAAATAATTTTTTTAAGAAATAAATTTTTGAATTTTCGGACTGTAAGTGTGCTGAATTTACTGCGGGAAAAATATACTCTAACTCGTATAAAAAGTACTAACTTGACGGGTGTATACATGACAGTCGAATCTTGGAAGTAAAGAAATATGTGAGGTTTTTTGTCATTTAGAAGCATCAAATCTTTTCACATTTTTTAATATTTGATCACATTTATGGGTTTTAAGTTTTTACTATGATTATTTAATTGAATCTGCTAAAATCTCATTTTATTATGATTGCTAAACTGACGTGGTGCAGTGCTGCCAACTCTCAAAAGTGAAACTTTCACTGAATGAATAAGTAACTTTTTACTGGTTGTCATTGAGCGGATTCTACCTATTTGAATCAGTGAGATTTCACTGACAATCAGTGATTTTTCACTGATTCAGATTTAGAGAGTATATAAACTGCCCGGGTAAGCCTTTTCTCTGCAATCCGATCCATTTCGTCGCTTTATACCAACCTCATGGTCCCAAGTTAATGGTCAATTTCGGGTGATCCAAGGTCGATCGAATGAAATTATCACCACCTCTAATTTATCATTCTCTTTCTCAATCACCATTTCTCCGCTTGGAAATCCTAGATCCAGGATTAGACCAACCTGCTTGTATTTGCACGAGAAGAAAAGGGATCCAATCCATATTTCTTTGCAAGCTCTTCCAACGTGAGCTAGCTGGAAAAGATCACCTATGATTCACGAGTTTGATGCTACGGTGCCACCATTCAGTTATAATTTGATTTCAATCTAGATCATCCCGTGCCATGCATCTTCTTCATACTCTTCCTGTTTTAGATCTTTGAAACAAGGTTTAAAAATGAATGTAATTTTAATCTTAAAGAAACAAGATTTTAAACTTGAAAATTGGAACTTGACAAGTTTAGAAAGAAAATATTGATGCTTACTTAGCACAGATATGATAAATGCGTTAGTTAATAATTTTAAAAAATGTAGGGGAAAGATATTAAAGATGAAACAAGCCAAGAAGGATAAAAGGTGGCATGCGTGCGTCACGCGAGCGGACCGCACGCGTGTAAAGATGATTCGCAAAGCATTTTGCCTGACTACTTGCATAGTTGACTTGGCTGACTTGACTTAGGTACCCTTCGAGGGCTATATCGGGGGTATCACACATCCATGTACGTAAGATCGACTCGACATCGAGTGCATGGATCATTACTAGAGCCTGAGGCTTTTGATTGACGCGCGACGTTGCACCGAACTCAGCAGCACGCGATGCGAATAAACTCTTGGTCTCTCGCATTGGTATATAGAGCCAGCAAAAAGTCATTTAAAATTTTAAATAGTGATTTTATGCACTAATAGAAATGAAGAAACACCGAAGGCGTCTCTTAAAGCCAAGCATATTTCAGTGATATTTATTCCCTTGATAGTTTGTCACAATTCAGGAACATTCTAATAAGCTTTAATACCATTCAAGGCTCCAGACACTGTAATTGCTACCAGTAATAGTTTTGAATAAAAGCAAGAGATCTTAATTGATTCTAGAGACGAAACCCGAAGATAATGCTATGTTATTTGCTTAAACTTAATCGGAGAATATACATTTGGTTCCTAATTATGTCCTTATGAAACTTCTTACCTAAAAGTAATGGTATATCTAACAAGCATTTCTTCTGAATTGCCATCTGATTCACGTCGAAAGTAAGAGCAGGAAATTCGCGGTAACATTTACCCAGTTGAAATCCTCGAAAGTTCTAGCAGCAATGCAAGAACGTACCTGACTGTTCTGGAGGTCTCGTGAGTCGTTTAATTATCCTTTGTAACGAGTTGGAGTGCCTGGCGTGCACACGAAACTCTTTCGAGGGGTGCGATATACCGTACGTCCACTAATCACTAGAAATTACACTCGGTGTCGCTGCTGGAACACCTACGAAAGGATGGTCTGTCCTTTTCATGCACGCGGATACAGACACAGACGTATAACGCACGCACGTGCCAAATTTTAAAAGAATAATCTCTAGCATTAGTTGTAGATATTCTCGAGGTACACAAGGACGCTTGTAGTGAAAAGTTTTTATACAGGTATCTGGCATCTGCATAAAAATGCATAGTCACAGTCTTTTTTTCAAACCCTAAATTCGTGTTTAGCACCTGAACTAGATATGGCCAAGATAAGAAATAAGAAATGAGACATGAGACATGAGATCTGAGACCTAAGACCTAAGAAATAAGAAGAAAAAATTAAGAAATAAGAAATTATCACTTTAAAGATGATTTTTTTATCGCCTTGACAATCTAATATGGCCCAGATCTGGCACTGGTCAGCCTTCCATAACATAAAAATTTGTAAGTGGAAATTAGATAAATTTTCCCCCCCCATTTTCAACAAATTGACATGGCGTCTGAAATTACTAAAAAAAAAGAAACAAGTGATCCTGTTTTGTAGTTAGGAATGCCTTTTTCTAGCATTATGTTAAATATGGGGCAGAATACGTCAAGTGTTCCGACCCAAAATTATTTTTTTTTATCAGGTTGAAACTTGGCTAAATTATAGTCCTAGTGGACCTATATCAATTCACCAAAGCATAGATCTATTTGTCATCCGGTTGTCAATATACAGGGGCCTGAATGTTTTACTTTTTCAGGCGCTTTCAAGGGGCGATTCACTCTCAAGAGTATCAATATTTAACTTAAAATAAGAATTTGAAATATAAGGAAATATATTCGAATAAGTCAAGTAACAAGGCATTAAAAAAATGTAAAAAATAAGGTCCCAATTTCAAAATAATACTATTTAGTTTAATTTCATAAAACAGCTAGCAGTAGGAAGCGAGTTGCAATGGATTAGGGGGAAAAAGCCAGCAAATAAGCAAAATAAGAAGCGAGTATCGACGAGTCAAAACGTCGCTGACGCGCGTTATGCTATTTACGGTATTTACAACGTGAATATTCTAATAACTTATTTGAGAATAAAGAATAATTTGTAATAGTCGAAAATATTCGACTTTTTCAGAGTTTACTCGAGCGTGAATCGCCCCTCGGGTGCTTTTTCACCTTCACGTTATTGTAACTTCTTTTAGGATGATCCTATTGGACTTTTATTCTGGTGTTTTGGAAAGCTCTTTTCATGTACTATTTTTTAAAAAAGAAAAAAATATTTAAAGTAGGGCTTTTTTCAAAAAATCAATTTTAATTTTGGCCCCTGTATATTGACAACTGGTTGATAAATAGACCTATGGCTTAGTGAATTAATATAGGTCCACTAAGACTATAATTGAGCCAAATTTCAACCCGATAAAAAAAATCTGCCCGCTTCGCGGGCACATTCTCATCGCGCGCTTCGCTCGCAAGTTTGAGCGCGCCTAGGGCGCGCAACTGTTGGATCTCGCGCTTCGCGCTCGATCATATATTTATCTCGCGCTTCGCGCTCAATTATGTATTCACCTCGCGCTACGCGCTCGGGCGTATCTACATCGCGCTTTACGCTCCGTTGCTCTAGATTTTTCAACTTCGTGTTCGACTTCGATGAAAAGAAAAAGTTTGTTTACAAATATTATAAAATTATCAAAACCTCTACATATTAAGTGATTGTTAAATTTGTTTTTATTTTAGACTGAAAAGGAACTTTATTTACTCAAGGTTCTATCGACCTTAAGGAACACATTCTCATCCAGACACTCGCGCTTCGCGCTCGATATTTGATTTGAAAATCATTTGAACCTTGCGTTCCACGCTCGGTTCTGTGCACCGTATGATAGAAACAAAAAAGTTTGAACGCACTTGCGACGTGCGATTTGGTAAATACACTGAGCGTGCACTTTGTGCTTCGTGTTATATGTTCTTCATATATAAATTACTAAATTTGTATTTGATTTCAAATGAAAAATAATGATATAATTTAGGCGACAAATTTTATTCATTAAAATTTTATTTTAGCTTGTGCCGTTTTTCAAAAAAGTTAATTTTTTCATTTTGAATATATTCTTACAACAAAAATTGATTACAAGTTTGTAAATCTTTTTTGAATGCACAATTTTTGTTCATTTATCTGTTTTCGTACCTTGCATTGTTTTTTCAAAAATTTGATTTTTTTTTCTGTCAATGTTATTTTCACGAATAAAACAAAAACTACGCATCCTATCGAAACATGATTTCCAACAAATTTGTACCTCTTCCTTGGATGAACAAATATTGTTCTTGTCATTTTTTTCGTAGCTCATGTTATTCGTCTAAAAATTTGATTTTTCTATTTTCAATGCTGTTTTTTGCGAATAAAACAAAAACTACGCGTCATATCCAAAAGTGAATGATAAGAAATTTGTAGATCTTTTTTGGGTGCACAATTTTGGTGTAATGATCTTTTCTCGTATCTTGCATAGATTCACAGCAAAATGAAATTTTTGATTTTTCATTATTTTTTTGTGCGATCAAAATTTGAATTTTTTATTTTTCAAAAAATTCAAAAAGTTGTTATGAAAATATTATAGGGTGTTCAAAAAGCAACGTTTTTCTCCTCTTGACTTTTTTTCATATCGTGCGTTTTTCGGCTTAAAATGTACATTTTCGTTTGTTTTTTGGAATTTTGAAAATGCTATAACTCCAGTAATTTTTTTTTTATAACGAAAACTCATTAGAATATTTTGTTCGTCATTTTGCGTACTACTAATAACCATACATAGAATTTTTAAATCTTCAAAAAAAGTGGTCTCAAAAATTTTCAAAATGTGCTCACTTTTTGAATTTTCATCCAAAATAGCTGGTTAACGAACTCGTTCTCTATTTTTAGGCCATAAAAAAGTGTGCCAAAGCTCAATCAAATCTGATCATTTTTTCGAAAGTTATCGTGACTACAGACAGACAGACAGACAGACAGACTGACAGACAGACAGACTGACAGACAGACAGACAGACTACAGACAGACAGACACCTTGGTAAAAACCGTTTTTTCTGGCTCAGGGGGTCTCAAAACGTGGAGATTTGATGAAAACCGACTATGTCAAATTTTACATAAAACCAATACCTTCTCATTAGAATGAGAATGTAAAAACAATGATTTTAGTTGTGAACACTTGACGTATTCTGCCTCATATATAAGTAAGGATATATTTAAAACAATTGAAAACAATCAGTACGTTTAATAATTAGGATTTAAAAATTTTTTTTGTGAATGAAATTTTTCCGTGTAATTTGGCGTATAATTTTTGAGACCAGGATTCTAGAAGAAAATAAAATATTGTTCAGTAATTTATTAATTAATTTATTATTTATTATTAATATATTATTTACTATTTGTTTATAAGAAGAATATTTTTGTTTTTGTTTTTTATGTCTGGGAAAATTTATAATTTAGAAATTTAGAAAAGAACCTAATAAATACGACATCTTCCAGACTAATAGTTCAAATTTATTTGAATAGAAAAATTCGAATCGATTATGTTTCGGAAACACAGCTGGTTTCCTTCATCAGATCTGTATAAAAAACGTATTGAAATTATAAGGCTAATGCGATATAATATAATGACAGAATATATCAAAATATAAGAAAAGAATACCTTAAAACAGTTTAAAAAAGATTCCGTGCAATTTTCTTGATGTGTGAGATCCATGTCTTTCAGAAGAATAGAAAAACTTTTAAGGGAGCACTAGAAAACGCATATAATAACGTTAGGTTGAAAATATGTGAATAGTGTAAACGAAGTGCAACCAGAAAATTTAATAGAAGAAGTAATAAACTGATATACTATTTGTTTATTATATACTATGTAATACTTATTTAGTTATTATTTATTTATTCACCTCTGACTGGAGTCTCTAGATAGGAGCTGGCTATAGATCGTCTAGCCGTTGACTATACAAAATTTTTACAGTTTTGGCCAGCCCCAGACTAGACCGTCTGATTTGCGCCAGATTAAAATCAAAGTATATAGCGCAATCATTTGCTAGAACATAAAAAGTTTCATTGGACTAGTGATAAGGCACTGGCTACAGATCAAACTTCATATCTATAAGGGGCGGGAAGTTTTTCTGGTTAGTGGCTAGGCCAGTGGACAGTGCTTAGGACGAAATTTTTGCAAGTTTTTTCTAGCTAGAGCTATGCCAGTGACTTGACTATGACTATGACAGTCCTTACAAGTGGCATTCAAGTAACTTATGCGTACATGTAGATTGATAATAAGGGTTGTACTTCAACCGTGCATGCTGTTACCAGCGACAAAGAGAGCCAGTATCCAACGCCAGTTTGCAACCAATTTCGTTGGATTGCTCTTTGCATGAAATTGTTGTCAGATAGGATTTATGGACCTCCCAGTTACCAGACGGCCTTCTGCTTGGTCGATGGTTTGAAATTCTTCAAGAGGCGGCGTTTGAAATTCTCGCACAGCGAATTTATGTACTATTGCTCTGTGGATTTATATCTCCTGCTTTTCTTGAAAACACTGGATGCTTGATTAATACGTGCCAATGAATTTCAATTCAAGTAATACTTGGAAATAATAGAGAGGAGTGGATGCGTGAGAATAGAACGGATTGAATGTGGGATAATCATATTAGCTTCCGAAGAAATGAGAAAGACGATCTTTCGGGAGCTGTATAGTTTGCTACGAGGGTGATATCGTCCCCAAAAGGTCGGGGGTAGCACAAAAGGGAGAGATCAGATTCGAGGGTTGCTAGTCAGCTGTTTTAATATGGGTCACTAGCGCCTATGAAACAATCGATTTTTGACGTTTACGATTATTCCAGCCTCATCGAATAGAAAGCAAGATCTTTCACATCTCCAAAGCGAAGAAAATAAACGTCTTAATAAAACGGCACTAACATGAATTGTAGAGCGGCCGGAACATTAAAGCTGTTCAATTTGTTTCGCAGGATAAAATCACTACAAGAATGGATGTGTTGGTAAGAAAGAGAAGGAGATTGTGAGCTTCAGAACGGGAGCCTGGCGCCATTGCAATACAATACAGGCCCCAATGACTTGCATTTGTATCTCGCCATCAAGAACCTCCTGATTATAGCCGTGGGCCTTCGATACTTTTCTCTTTCTTTCTCAAGTCGAATCGCCCTTCAAGGCATATCTGCTGCCGCGGATTCCCATCGCTCGACTCGAACATGATCGTGACAACGTTTCATTCGGTTACTGCGGATAGACGATGAAAAAAAGTTTGAAAACATTGTTGGATGCAAGATATACAAAGTTGCACATGCTATGGTTTTCCTTCATTTCGCGGTGGTTAATGTTCGCGGCTATTCAATGAAATAATCTCTGAAATGAAACCATAATCATGCGTATCATGAATTTAAGAGTAGTTTTTGATTATTCTTTTTTTGGATGTTTTGAATTAATAAAAAATAGAGATTGTAAATTATTTCAATGAGAGATAGCGCAACAATTTTATCGCAACTGAAAATGTAATTACATTTTTTTTAAATTAAGAATTAGCAATAAATGAATATATTAAACATAAACTTGTCATTGAATGAAACCGTGCGCAAGATTAAAAAAAGAATAGATAATTTCCAGGTTCATTATTATGATAAAGAATATAGTATCCACACAAATCACTTGTTTCAAAAGAGTTCTTCAATTTTTTTAAATATATAAATTTGATTAGATAAACAAATTCATTGAAATTGGACGAAAATCTTGACTAAAATTTGAAAATTGGAATCAATTTTGCAAACTTTTTTTATTGTAAATAATGCATAATACATATAAAAGAATGTATGAGCGCCATCCTTTGTTCAGCATCATTGTGTAAAACCACGCGCAGTATATAAAATCGAACTAAATTATTATTAATTGTTCATCATTATCAATATGAAAATAATTCAATCTTCTTTCACCTTTCTCAGATTTTTAGCTAATAGACATGAAAAATTCTATGTTTGAAAAACAAATGCTACTACACTCAATTTTGCCTTGATTTTGACCTTGCTAAAATGAGGGAGACAGATGCCATCGTAATCTCGCATATAATTCCACTGACTTTTTCATGGGTTTTACGACCGTAATCGAGATTCCTTTTCGGTAGAAAATCATCACCATGATCACGATAACCTTATCGTTTCTTCTCCTGGTTGGCTGCACCATATAAAAAGGGGACATTTTTTGAACAGAAGGCCTACAGAGACCTTCCTCTGCGAAAAAGAGGGTGAGATTCGAAAATTAGAGAGAGTGAGAGAAAAAGTACGAGGTTCGGTTATAATCCTTCTTGTTTGTCTTCGCATTAATTATCTAGAATTAAGAACACCGCTTGCTGCGGCATGGCAGCCGGATTACTGGCTTTATTATTACTTGTTGCAGATTATTAATTACCGGGAATTACAGCCAGGCGGGTGAACCGGTAAAAGGCCTGCCGGTGGAAAGAAAGGAACCTTCAGATTTGTGTTTTCAATTAATTTTCCTGAATTAAGAACGATTGTAAGGAGGAATTAATGCCGTGGGCCGGGCGGGTAGCGCGAAGAAGACGAGAGGTACGCCGGTCGATAACTTCATGTTGTATCGCGTTTACAAGCACAACAAATAATATGAAAATACATTTGATCCCGACTTACAAAAAAGGAAACCTATAAAAAATTACAAATATAAAAGTACTAGGGACCCAGTCCTTACAAATTTTTCATCATATCTATTATTTCTGTTTACTGTTGAAATTGGAAATGCTACTCTCTTAAAATGAACCAGTGAAATCTCTCTGACTTTCAGTGAAATCTCACTGGTTGAAACAGCCAAAAGTGTGTCACTGATAATCAGTGAGATTTCACTAGTTCAAACTGTAGAATTCCGTAATTGGTTTAATCAGTTGGGGTCACTGTTTATACTCAGTACCAGTACCAGTCTTTCAAAAACAATAAATTCACAGCAATAAATGAGGGCCGGGCTGCAATATAATTAGATATATTTCGTTTAACTGTGTTCATTCTGTCAAGACATAACCTCGCCCAAAGTCGAACCCAAGTGGCCAGAGGCCTCTCTACTTTCAAGCGAAAGACTATCCCCTGAGTATTGCAAACACTAGTACACAATAAAGCTCTTTTTCACTTGTGCGAAATGCAAAGACGCGACCGGCGACGCGCGCGTACGACACGACTGGAGATTCATTTCTTGGCACTGGTTGAATCTATCATTTGCCGTCACTGGTATATTTCAATAACCGTTTTAATTGAGTCACTTACTGGTTCGCCGAGTCAGAATCGGAAAATTACTGGTTCACCAGTGATAACTCAAAATACTGATTCAACCAGTGACAATTTCACTGTTTCAGTTCAATAGAATATAGTATTGATCATACCATTTTTTATTCGGATTTTGAACATGCCTTGTTTATAAATGACATGTTGATCAGTTTGTCTTTCGTGCACACTTGAGTATTTCTTAACATTAAAAGTAAAGATTGTATAGGTTTGTTTTCTGAAACTGCGTGAATTGATACGAAATTTCGTGGTTTTTTTAAGAGAGGAAATTAGTCAGTGGCATGGGGATACGACGGGCTTATCGCGTGAAACGGCATACGGCGATAATTATCCGCGAGTAAAATAATTGCATTTTGTATAAGCCTAACGAATTCAGTCAATTATATTAATTAATTTGGCTAACCAAGTCGAATGAACGATCATTTTAACTTGCATAGCACATACCGGACGCCATCCTTAAAAGCGTTACAGTCTTGAATCTCAAGCTGGAGTAAAATATTCAAAGAAAGGAAACAATACGGGCGATATTTTCCTTATTTGCTTCCACCGCTAATTCCCAGTATGCGCCTTCCACCTTCTCTGGCAGAGAATGAGTGCTTACAACGGCAAAGGTATAACAGCGGTACGGTACGTGGGAGTTCGTGGCCCTGGACTGTAATTCTATGCGCTATTAGCCATTTAATTATAAAATTGTGAATAGATTAATTGGCTCCCGTAATGGCTTTAACAATGCACATACACACGGATAGCGAAAAGAGAGGAAAAGAGAGAAGCTATTATTAAATATTTATTTCCACAGCGCCCATCTTCGTCGTTACCGCATGCTTATGTATACACTTACTTGTATCTTAACTCTAACTAGGTGTGCTTAACAACTTATCCTTTTATCTTTTAGGAACGTACTTTTTTAGTCTTAATTATGGAAAGTTACATCTTCAATTCTAAAAGCCTATACTGTAAAAAATTTATGTTGAAACTTTCCATTAAATGTACTGGAAGTTAATTTCGCCATCTAGAAATTATCTAGCTGATTTATCTAGATAATTTCCAGATGGCAAAATTTAGCTAAAACAGCTAGATATTTAGACAACACAGCTATATTTTCTTAGAAGACGAAATCCAGCTAAACTTCTAGCTGGGACAGCTAAACCATTTTTTTCAGTGTGATATTGTAGTTTTCAAATACTTGTATTGTTATATTGCCATACATGTATTGGAATACTGCCACACATTTAATGCAATGTTGCGGAAGAAAGCTAAAAAAAAATCAAAATTTGCAAGAACAGAGAATCTAACCCTAACCGCCACACAGGAAAAACAAAGTGTGAATTAAACACTAATTTCAGGGTACCATTTACCTGCAACAAAAATTGCCCGTGGTTGTGTAAATGCTACTCTGTAACAAGCGAATTTCTTATTTATCTCCATGTATAAAGGTAATATTTCCCTGTGTTGTATAACCCGAGTAAAAATGCTTCGACTTGAGTTCGACTCCAAGACATCGATATCTGGCTGCGTCTCAAAACCGAGCCGAGACATAAGACAATGTCTCACTTTTATGGTTTCAGCATGGTGATTTCAAGACGGCGTAACTTGTCTCAAGACGAACCTTTTCGACTCAGAAATGAGACCTCGAATGAGACTGTTAACAGATGCGAAGGATTAAAATTAATGAATGAAAAATTTGCAAATATTAAATTAGTTATTTTTATTTTAAAAATTCAGCATCTGTGGGTCTGAACAAGTATAACCCTGAAAAATGTTCCTCACAAAAATTAAAATTGTAATTTTCTATAAGGATCTCCTTAGCCGTTAGAAATACGAAAAACAAACAACATTTTCGGTATCGTCGTCAAACAAGTATAATACAAATGAAAATCTATAAATTAATTGATTCAATATATCGTCGGATAAGGCGCAGCATCACACATCTTACATTTTGGCCAAATCGAGTTTGACACGGTTTCTTATTCAAAAGTTCGCGCCTGAGCGATGGGCGGGGACAGTTTCCTTATCTGGCCACTCGGAGCGCTGGAATTCGCGATTTAGTCAGCATAGCACATCGATAATCACCTGGCAGCATCACACATCTACACGAAAAACGTGGAAGAAATCAGCATGCCAGCAAGCGAGATAAGTTTGATGTTTTTTATATAAATAATATAAAATTATGACAGCATAGCATATGTACGCTACTTTTTAAACTAATTCATCGACAAAAAAAATTCAGGTGATATCAAATAAACCGCTTCAAATTATATTGGGTAGCAACAGAAATGGTGAAAAAAGAGATCAGTTAACTTAAAAATCAGTTTTTTGGCTCTCCTGAAAAGTCGGGAAAAGTCAGATGTGTGATGCTGCGCCTTAAGTGACGATATATATATATATTGTGTGAAAATGTACAAAATTATTTAATTATTAACAAAGATTAGCTTTTATGACAGTCAGTATGACTCTTTTTTCAGGGTAGGTATATACTCGAAGTTATAAACCGCTCGACTTGAAGTCATATAAATTCGACTCAAAATATAAATATATGTCTTCAAGACATAGAAACTTGTCTCCAAGACATAAATTGAAGTCTGGCTCCGTCTCAATAAGGAGACATGCTGGAGTCGAACTTTTCGACTTCAGCATGTCTTGATTGGGGGCAATTCAAGTCGAAACCAAGTCGAAGAATTTTTACTCGGGAAGGTACGAAGTGCCGACCATTTGGTGTACGAAGTATCGGCTACTTGGGGTACGAAATGCAAAATAAAACAAACAAGACAACTCGGCATTTTGTACCCCAAGTCCGAGAGATATTCAAATCACAACGAAGTTAAAATAAATGCCGTTCTAATTCTACCCGTCACAAAATCTATCCTTACATTTTTACTGTGCATGGTAAAAATATTTGGTCTTGATTTTGCCTTGGGTAAAGACTAATCCAAGGCAATTTCAAGTTATTCTGTGTCTAGCTCGTGAGACTGAACCAGACTTTTTTTGATCATTTAAGATGAATATTTTCGACTTAGACACAAAAATTGATGTCTTAAGACAAGATTATTTGTTTTGGAATGAACCTGAGAGATGTATAACTAGAAGACAAGCCAACAGGCTGCCAAGGCCTCCGAGGGTCATCACTAATCCGCTTTAAATTTTACAGAATGTTTATATTATTTATCTTCATGGTATTTATTTTTTATGTGTTAATATGGTTGTTTATCTGCAGTCATTTTGTTTTTTGGATCATGAATCTAAAAATATTATCCATTTTTTCCTATCTCCAACATTTCAATAGATACTTGTAGAAAACTGACAGTTTTAATCTTTTTACGGAAAATTGTATATGCCTGTAGTTGCTAAACCGACAGGTTCCGAATTTTTAATTTAGAAATCATTTACTATAAAATAAAAGGTTTTATGGGTTGTGAAATTTTAATGCTTAACAGATGTCAACTGTTTGGTCTCAACCTATCTGGAAATGGGGCTGCACTAGAGTTCCCTCCCGCGGTCAGAAAAGCTGTCGAATTCGGGCGGAGGGCTCTATCCCCTCTCCTCACCTTGGTCTTGGTTGTGTGGTGGAAATGGATCGGGGGTCAGGAGGGTGATCATGGAATTTTGGTAGTGAGTACTTAGCCTTCTTAGCCTTAGACTCTAAGGTTAGAGCTTACAATTGGTGGCGTAAGTGTCTTTACGTTAACTTCGCGTGCGTGTTCATTTACGTAAACATCTTCGTGTGCGTATTCGCTTCTTCATTTTGAATATTTGTTTTTCGCAGTCACGATGGAGCCGCTGAAGAAGATGGAAGTAATGATTTTCATTCGTTTAAACGTTAAAAGATGTTCAATCTAAAGTTTATATAAAAATGAGAAGCACTGGAAAAAAGGCGAAGAGAAATTTTAGAGAAAGATGATTTTTTGACAGAGAATGTGCTCCATTTCAAAAGCTGTCAAAAAAGCAGACTTGATTTCATTCGTCAAGTCTCACGTAAATATCTACCAGGCAAAGTTTAATTCTCTAATATATGTAAAATTATAATTTGCATATTTGTTTAGGGCCAGGAAATAGCTAGCTTATTTATTAATGTTTATCATTCGAAAATAGCTGTTTTAGCGTAATGTTTAGTTCTTTATTATTAGACGGCACTTATTTTCAATGTTATTAGTTGACAACAGCTACTTCCCATACTTTTTAAACACGCCAGCAGAGAAAAAAGTGTTGATATTGCATGCTGCCAGTCCTAAGCCTGGAAAAAATGTGAAGGAAAAATATCATGCACTTCACAGGTTTTTGCCGATAGTGTAAAGTGTGTACCTGCAGAACGCAACTCTCTCAGTGGCAAAGGTATCTCAGGGTGGGGGAGAAAAGCAGAGAAGAAACAGAGGGGCTATTCTGACCGCGGGAGGGAACCCGAGTGCACCAGGAAATGGCAGGTCCTGCCAGTGTAGTAATAAAACCAAAACCAAAATAACCAAATATTTTTACCCCGGCAAGCTCTAAGTCGAGTGCGCTACAACTAGACTAGCAAGGCACCATTTTCATATCACTCATCCGCTAGACGCGGTAAAGTGAGTGTAAGGCAAAATTCCAATACCGGTATTGTAAAGAGAACTTCCAATACTTGTACGGTAAACGGCTTCTATGATGTGACGATGAAAGGTATATACGTGGAAGAATACATTTAATAATCCCATCGGGAGATAGATGCATAGTCCATACGTATTTGTTCGTACGAGTGATCCCATATTTTTTCATTGTGAGTAGAATATCTGAGATATATCTATTGCAATTGTATCAGTTATGGCAGCTGCCCTTGATTTTTTGTGGCCCAGAGAGAGAGAGAGAGAGGGGGGGGGGCAGAGCACTGGGCATGATATTATTAGAAGAGCTCATATGCCCCCATTGTTGGCTATGCTTTTGATACATATATGCACTTTATACCATTAAGCACGCAGTTACATCCTATCGAACACACTGAAACTTACGGTCTGATTGGCCGCTCATTCTTTGGGGAGAATTGAAGCTCTAATATACTTGCTTTGATACCAGTATAATAGTAAAAATTATTATAATAACGGGTTTCTTTTCAGGGGGGCACTTACATGAACTACTTACATTATTAAATGAAACTTGAGACTTAAGATTATTATTATTATTATAAAAACTAAGACGATTACAGTATGTACTTCATTATATTTTTATTCTTGTAATATTTTACTGTGATAATGATAAATTTTTATAAATTAAATATTATATAGTAACATTATTATAAAACAAAGAAAACCTGAGATTTAAGATGGCTACAGCCCATTATGTCGAAGGCAGTTTTGTTTTCGAGTCGGACTTTTGTACGAACCTTTTTGCCCCGAGCTGTCCCCGTATGTATCATCAAATAGTCACGGACGCATTTTATAATGCTGCCAAGTGATCTAAAGAGAGTTGTAAGCCTATATGACATATTGGGTCAGCATGGTTCCTTTTTTTTACACTACCATCCACGCAGTGGTTTGCAGCCAAGTGAATGATGGGGGACCTACAGTTAAGGATGGGATCCGAATTCAGGGATCGGATCCCGGAGATCTATAACGTGAAGTCCGAGCACCTAACCGCCTGATCTGCCGAAGTTTATTTTTATTATTTGGTTTGTTCAACTTTTAAACTATTGTCAACGAAACTATCTGAAGTTAGGATCAAAAATCTCGTCATTTTTCAATGAATTATGAAATTGCATACAGAGACTTATATACACTGGGTATAATATCTGGTTGAATCAACAAAATTCTTGTTGATTCAACCATTGGATATGGTTATAATATGTCAAGTAAAATATTTGGTTCATCCAAATTTATTTTTGAATCAACCAAATGCAGTCAGTGTCCACCGATTTTATTGAATGAACAACATTTTTTGCTGGGTTTAAAAAAATTACAATAAACAAACAATTACGTAGAATATTTTTGTAAATATACTCTCTCAAACTGAACCAGTGAAATTGTCACTGGTTAAATCAGTACGTTGAGTTAGCAATGGTGAACCAGTGATTTTTTCCTTTCGACTGGGTGAACCAGTGAATGACTCAACTAAAACGGCGTTGCTGAATATACAAGTGACAGCAAATGATAAGATTTACCCAGTGATATGACGCTCCACGCGGCCAAGACATATGAACCACCAGTCAGTCGTCTTGAAAGCGCCTGTCGCCGGTCGGGTCTTTGCATTTCTCGAGTGAAAACGAACCTTATTGTGTACTAGTGTTTGTGTCAGAAATATTTGGGGCTTTTGGCTGAAATAAGCAGGTGATATAATATTTGCGTTGTGCGCAATATATTATATCTTATTATATTGCAGCCCGGCTCTCATTTATTGTTGTGAGAGTAAAGTGCAGTTTTTAAAAGAAAATTTTGCAAAAGACACCAGCGAATACGACCAGATGACTTCTGGTAGTGAGTAACCAGTGAACCTCACTGATTAAGCCAGTGACGAATATCGACTAAGTGAACCAGTGAAATCTCACTGATTGTCAGTGACACACTTCAAGCTGTTTCAACCAGTGAGATTTCACTGGTTCAATTTAAGAAAGTATAAGGTAAATGTCGCAGTAATCATAACGGTCCCAATAATCGTGAAACTTGGTTATAGTTTGAATAATATATTGTTCAAAAATATGTTAAAAGTAACATCTATTTTAAGCATTTTATAGTATTATATGGATTTTCAATCAATTAAAATTGAATAAAAAACAAGAAAATTGGTGTGACGATCACTGGGTCATTTACCTTACTAGATGTAAAAAATATTATGATTAATAAATTGTTCTGCCTCAAAGAAATAATTTTACTAATGCAACAATCAATCAAACCGTTTAAATCAGAACACTTTTTTTAAACCCATTCATAGTTCTTACTTGTTTGCACTACATTTCAGAATGATTTCATTTATTTGAAGACATAATCGCATTAATTCTGATATAAAATTCCACTTTCTACGTGATTTAATATTGCATCATTTCTTCTCTCGATAAATATTTCGTTATCTCAAATAATTATTCCATTGGATTAACCATTAATCTGTCCTCTGGAGACTAGGAATAGTCGAAATATATGGGGTAAAATTATTTTTTTGTCGCCTATCTTACTAAAACTACGCCAGATTGTAGTTCTAGTGGACCTCTTTAAATTCTGTGAAGGGGGCGCACCTAGTATAACGGGTGGTCAAGATACAGGGATCCGAATTTCCGATGATTTACCGCGACCACTAACTTTCAATTGTCCCGTGTGGAAAAATTTCGTGGCGCTGTACTGATTCTGTCCAGTCCGCCTTGAGTCAACATTGGCGCGCCACAGGCTGACTGTTCAGTGGCTAGACTGGGATGTAACGCTCGGATCGACTAGTTTCTAGACAGATCGGCTATTTTGATAAAAAATAATTAATAATTAAATAATATAATTATTTTTTATGCCATAAAAGTCCAATATATAGATTTTGCAGTTAATTAAAAATATAAAAAAAGTTTTTGTACAAAAAAAATGAAGAAATGAGTTTCCGCAAGTCTCTTGTACATACGCCGGGTGTCGAACTTCTGATGTAACTTCCTATTCTATTGTTGTAACTTTGTCCCGTCGCCTTAACACCTCGGCCATCTAAAAGTTAAATTTTTTTTCTTTTTGTCGGACATGAATTTCAATTCATTACATCCTAATATTTATTTCAATAAAACATGAACAATTTTTAAACATTAAAAGTGCTTGATTTGTGAATAAATCATTGAAAAAAATAAAGCTTGTATGATGTTACTTGCGATTAGGCTAGGAAATAATGATTGTTTATTATTTCAAATAATTAATACGTTAGGCTTAATTATCATTTACGGAATCAATAAATAATTTAAATAAATTAAATAAATCTTTTATAATAATATTTGATTTTCTGGAATATCATAAATATTATACATAGCATTATACATATTATAATTATTATAAATTCATTATAACTTCACTATATAATTCAATTGAAACAAAATGTTTTTAAACATTCTTCAAAAAATCGTTCTTGAAACTGCAGTTCTTGTATTAAGATTTCTATCACCTTCAAAAATTATTGTTTACTATCTTAAATATGTGATAGTCTACAATTAATTATTGCTTGAGCATTTGTACAACGGTGTATTGTAATTTCCTAAATCTTTTATTCAAAAATGATTATTTTCTAAATACACCTCTGTCATTTTTGTTTAAGTCCAAACCGTGATTCTATCTAGAAACTAGCTAAAATCTGGATAATCTTTATATATTCAAATCCGTAACGAACTCCTAGATAGCGCCAAGAATGGGACTAGACAGCAGAAAGGTTTAAATCAAACACGTAGTAAAACTAGAAAGCGCCAGTGTAGTGCCAGGCTAGTATTGCGTGAATAGACAGACTTGAGAAAAACTTTACTGGCTTTAGCATGATTCAAGACTGCCACGAAATTTTTCCACACGGGGTACATAACTCCTGATACAGTTGCCAATTTTACTTTTTCAGCAGGGGTTTTGAAAGCTTTTTTAACGAGGTTTACAATAAAGATAATCATTATACAATAAAAAAATTATTTCGCCTCGATTTTTCATTTGAAAAAACATTTTTGAGTTTTTCTCCACATGCGGCATTTTTTAAAATTAAAATAGAAAAGAAGCTTGATTTTTCCTTTTGAAAAACATCCCAGAACAAAAATGCGATGTAAAGTATTGTTTGAGTTGTAGAAGGTCATACGAGGACTGGTGGCCCGCGCCAAATAGCCGCAGCGCTACCGCAGGCGTGCTGTAGTGTCCAATGGTTCTAATACTTGATAAAAATGATTTTTATGTAATATTTTTCATTTCCAAAGAGAATCATACAGCCACTGGTGAAAATCTTGAAACTCCATTCGATTCGGCAAAGACTGTGCCGGGCACACGAAAATACCATTCTTCTGTACCTCGTTCAAAGACCTTTCCAAAAACTTCATAAAAAGTAAAACTGGATAACTGTATCAGGAGTTATGTATAATTGAAAGTTAGTGATCGGGGTTAATCGTTGAAAGTTCGGGCCCCTGTATCTTAACAACCCGTTATACTAGGTGCACCCCTTTACAAAATTTGAAGAGGTCCACTAGCACTACAATCTGACGGAGTTTCAATAAGATATGCTAAGATTCGGCTATAGAAGATCAGGTGAGGTTTGTCACAAAAGGATAATTTTTTCTGCAAATATAGATTGTTTTTGAGACAAATGAAATTCCTTTTAACCTTGAAATTAAGATGATGCGAGGCAATTTAGTAAGAGCAATTTAGTAATATCCACTTTCGGATTCAACCTCAAGCACACTGTTAAAAAAGCGGAGTTAAAATCTACTCCGAAGCATACCCTATAAAAGTCCCACCGTTTTGAGTAAACTGCAAGTGGAGTAGAAGAAGACGAGTTAAAATGTAACTCTTGGAAAAGAACTCCCTGACTGCACTGTCCGGAGTTATTTCAATTAACTCCGTTCTGACCCTATAGTTGTCCCACGACACTATCAGGAGTTGATTTTAAGGAGTAAATATCGCTAAAAAGGAACGCTGAAGGGAGTATTTCAGTATTTAGAAATAGACTCCAGTATGTGCTCTGAATATATTTGATGGTAACACTCCAGAATTGTAGATGGCCGCGTGTCGCGTGGGTGCGATTTGTTATTTAATATTAAAAAAAGTAAAATATGTCGACGATAAAAAGAGTGAGCTATGGCAACCAGACAAAGTAGGTGAAAACGGTATACAATAATAATTATGAATATATCCATGATGCTTTCGAATCTTCTTGTACGATTTAAAAAAATCGTGTAGATTATTTCTTTTAGAATTGGTAATATTTGTATATAAGGCAAATAAGTCACTTTTTTTTACGTGGATAATTACCTGGTAGTCTACCTGGTCTGGTCTTGGCACAGTTAACTAGCTAGTGAGACGGAACCAGACATCATGGTTTTGAAGACATATTAAAGACATTCAAGACAAAATCAAGACCAAATATTTTTACCCGAGCTAGCTAAAAATTCGTGACTTTTTAACGGATAAATTTTTCCCGTGTATTACTGTGTATTGTAATGAGTGTCAAAAAAATAAATAGTAATTTACTTTATAATCAGAACCCGTATACAATAATTATTATACTTTTCTAAAGACTCGTATGAATAATTTGTTATCTTTTCATAGCCTACTGAAGGACTTTACCTCCTTTGCAATTATATGCTTTAGATATAATCTTTTGGTAATGAATAAGATGGTGATACGTTATTCATAGAGAATTAATATTCTGCGTAATAAACTGCGTGTGTACGGGTTTAACCATGGCTATGTCTAAAGGCGTGCTTGTTTTATTATTATATTCAATCTTATAAAAGGATGAAAGAATATTTTCTATGCACTATTTTACGAAAATTCAATCACTAAAGTCCATTCTACGAACGTATATATGTGACCGTCTGCCAAGAAAGGGACCTAACGCGAAAAAAAAAGATTTGTAGTTTTTCACACCAATCGATAGTTTTTTATTTGATCTTTCATAATAAAAAATATTATCCCTATGTCTGCAAATTTTGAATTGTTATTAAACTACAAAGTGAGGTCCTCTTATGGAGTTCCTATGTTGGATCGCCCCTTTAATCGTTCCTCCTGTAAAAGGAAGCTACCACGTCTTAGATCCCTTTCTTTGTGGACGGTCACATATGAACACCTCTTGGTACAGAAAAACCCCTAACTATTAAAACTATTAAGAGCAATTTCAAAGAACTGTCGAATTTATCTATGGCGGCGCGCAGGTTAAAATATTTGACCTTGTTTTTGGCTTGGATATGGACTAATCCAAGACAATTTCAAGTTATTCTGAATATCTAGTTCGTGAGATGGATCGCGACAACTTTTGACGTCTTAAGACGAATATCTTCGACTTAAAGACAAAAATTTACGTCTTGAGACAAGGTTATTTGATTCGAAAAGAACCTGAAACATAGTTTTATAAATCAGCATAATTTTGAATACATATAAGATTTCTTCAAGTTTCTAGGTTCAACGTCAAGAGAACCTAATTTTGAGAATACAAGTACAAGCATAAATCATATTAATATTATTCTCTCTTGTTAATTGGGTCAATATATATATATATATATATATATATATATATATATCGAGGATTGATACTTGCATGTAGTTTTATTTGCATTATAATTGAATTAATACATGTTTACCAAGTAAGGGTAATTGAAAATTATTTAATGTTCAACTTTCACATGTCCCTTTCATTAATACTCAATTAGCGAATATATCGTATTCTATTTTCAAATAAATATCAACACTTTTCATTATGTTTGCAATTTTATCACACCTTCACTATATACAAAAGTACAGTAAATGCGAGAGTAAACGTATATTCTCTGGAATAGTAATCTTATATTAAAACCTATTTGTTGTAAAATGTGTTCGATAGTACTCATTTTTAGAATGCAACTTTCAAATTATATAATTCATAGATTGGGTACCGCCTATCATTGAATTATAATATACCTATCATTTGTTCTATTGATAAATTTAGTTTCAATTGAATACCTTATTAGTACAACAATCATCAAATAAATAAAATACTCTCTAAATCTGAATCAGCGATAAACCCGGGTGAACATATTTGATCTTGATTTTGTCTTAGGTAACGACTAATGCTAATCCAAGACAATTTCAAGTTGTTTTGTATGTCTAGCTCGTGAGACGGAATCAGACTATTTTTGATGTATTGAGACAAATATTTTGGACTTAGAGACAAAAATTGATGTCTTAAGACAAGATTATTTGTTTTGGAAAGAACCTGAGAGATTTATAACTAGAAGACAAGCCAAAAGACTGCCATGGCCTCCGAGGGTCATCACTAATCCGCTTTAAATTTTACAGAATGTTTATATTATTTATCTTCATGGTATTCATTTTTTATGTGTTAACATGTTTATTTATCTGCAATAATTATGTTCTTTGAATGGCGAATCTAAAAATGTTTTCCATTTTTTTGCTATCTCCAACAGTTCACTAGATACTTATAGAAACTGACAGTTTTAATATTCTAATGAAAAATTGTATGAGCCTGTAGTTGTTGAGACTGACAGGTTCCGAATTTTTGATTTAAAAATCAGGTATTATGAAATTACAAGTTTCAAAGGTTGTAAAATTTTAATCCTTAGCAGATGTCAACTATCCTTCCATGTCTCAAGACAAGTCTACTTGGTCTTGTCTTGGCACAGCCACAGCCACAGCCATAAATGCAAGAGAAGTCTGCAAATCTCCAATGTCTAGCCTAGCTGGTAAGACAGAACCAGACATCATGGTCTTGAAGACATATTGAAGACGTTCAAGACAAAATCAACACTGTTAAAAATAATATTAAATTTAGAATACCAATGTATATTAAAATTAATATCTTAAGCATATGAAATCGCTATTTAGGTACGTGTTTATTAAATTTCATATACATTCATGATAATCGCTCAGATAATTCCATTTTACACAAAATCAAAATAAGATTAGCAGTAATTTTCGGTTCTTGATAATAAAGCATTATACCTTCTTACAATTAATCAAAAATAAAATTGGATTTTAAGTTGAAAAGTTCAATTAGGTAAATAAATGACAGACCTAACCTACAATCAACTGTACTGACATTAAATTTATACCATTCAGGGCAAATTTTGGAAAGAGTTCCACATGTACGTTGCACTTTAATCATAAAAAACAATTCAATTGACCAATTCTAGGTTGTTACTTGAATTGCGAATATTTGATCAGATTTAAAGAAATAAAAGCACTTTGAGTTTTCAAGCACGCTGCTATATACTGACCTGTATATTATATTTAATATAAAGTGTGCAGCTATTCATATTTTAATATGTATATTAAATTTCAACTCCTGTGTATACAGATGACTTCATATACATTTGTATTAAATTTAATACAGATTTTTCTAACAGTGAAGACCAAATATTTTTACCCGGGAATATACCGCTAATTCAATTTAGCGTATATATACGCTGGAAAATCAACGAAATTTAGGCGTTAATCATTGAAATTTCTCTGATGAACAGCTAAATTTTTTGATTCAGCAGCGTATATACGCCTATTTGAATTAGTGGTATATCACTGATTCAGATTTAAAGAGTAAATGCAAAACTAATGACGTAAAAATGATATTTCTTATGTGAAATTCTTACCGTTAGCTTGCTTTTTCGAGAAGTTTCACATATATACATCATGTTTCAATCCCGCGACTGATGTGTTAGGAAATGTTTTGCAATCTGATCTTATTATTTCAAACGAGTTGGAAATAGTGAGGAAAATCACAAGAAACTATCATTTTCTGATAATTTAAGTACTAAATGTGTGTAGTGAATCTATTAAATGTTTCATATAGTGAAACTTTCCGTACATGCATATTACTTCCATTACATTCATAGTAAAACGGCCATAGAATTTTCTAACAGTGCAGCAGTAACACCGAAATTTCAAAATACATTATTCACGCCTCTCGTACTTCGCTAATTATAGAGTAAGATTTTTCTTGTAATATCATATCTAATTTCTTTCTCTCTAAATTTGAATCAGCGATATAAGCATATCCGATGATCCAGATTTAGAGAGTTGATAAACATATGTGGGCGTCCGCATGAAAAGGGCCCTTCCCAGGTGGAAAATTCAGTAGTCCGCCGGAGTTAACCACCGGCGCAGTACTCCCGCAGTACTGGTCACCATTACAGATAATCGGCAACTCGCCCATAGTCGAGGTTCTCGTCGCTACACCTAACGTATAAAAATTTTCACACTATAATTGGATCGCAATTAGGTTGTTTCACTGCAAATGAAACAAGAGTTTCGTATGCTTTTAGTATAAAATGAAAATTTTGTTATAGTCTCATACTAATAAACAAAATTATGTATTTATTATTGCTTTAGTCCTTCTCCTATACTTTAGTCTGCGATAACGCTTTCTTCAAGCCTACTTTCTGGGTTACGGCTAGTTTTAGTCAGTAAAGCAGTTACATTCAAGCCCACATTCCGTCTTGCGACTACTTTTTAGCCCATGCAGCGTCTCAACTTTAGTTCCTCCATTGTTTTCTTTTAAAGCCTTAATCCTATTCTAGTTTTTAGCCGATGACCTTCTTTTTGTTACACCTTAAAACTAGCCCACATTGGTATTGTATTAAAACTTTTTTTTGTGTGCAGTACTGGCGGACACGATCGGGGCATTTCAATGCCGACAATATGAATATTAAAAAGATAAAATAATACGTTTGAAAATTATGTTTCCATTGTTCTAAAATTTCGAAAAACTACAACTATTTTTGAGGCAAACAATTCTAACTTCCATCTTCAGGATAAAATTGTAAATGTGAAATTAAAAAAATTGTCACAGTACGCGATGAAATTTCTAACTTTTGTCGATACATTTTTTTATGTCATTATCCAAAGTTTTAAAATGGTCCAAAACGCGAAAATAACAAAAAAATTACACAAAGGAAAATTCTAATCGACTTAAATTATTTATTCAAAAATTATTGTATTTATATTCCCGTTAACAGTTCATTTATTTCACATTTATATGATGTCGTATATTAATAAAAAAATTAATGAGAAAAAAGAGTCAAAAAACTGTTGTAACTTATTTGAGCTGTGGCTTATGAGGTTGGTTTTTTCATTGACTCTCAATTATTATGTAGGTATAAATTACAGAGTACTGGTTAAGACTACCGATAGATTCAGGTACACTGTTAGAAAAATCTCTACTAAATTTAGTATAATGTAATGGAAGCAAAAATGCACAACATGAAATTAAATTTAGTATACCAGCGTACAGTAAATTTAGTATATTTATACTGAATTTAGTATACGCGTATACTAAATTTCATATACGTGTATACTAAATTCAGTATGAATATACTAAATTTACTGTACGCTGGTATACTAAATTTAAATTCATGTTATGCATTCTTACTTCCATTACATGTATACTAAATTTAGTAGAGATTTTTCTAACAGTGTATAGATGTAGGTTCGAAACCCCGTAGCATTAGAAATTTTATCTGTAATATAATGTTTAAAAATGTAATCCATGTATTTATTCTAAGCAGGACCATTAACACTTATAGACGAAATACTCGCAATCAATTATTATTTATTTTTTAAATACACAGAAAAAACTAGGTTTCCATTAGAACCCATTTTTGGTTCCAAAGGAGCTGCAACAAAAATGAACCCCACTTGCTGAATAGGAACCCAAAACGATGAATTAGCTCTAAATGATACCTCAGTTGGTGTTCTAAAGGATCCCAATTGTAATTGAGCCTATTTATAAGGAACCTTTTTTTCGCTTCGCCCACTTCGACATTTTGTTTAATTAATATCATAATTTGTACCGTAAAGCACACATGTAATCGAACTCTGATGGACATAACTCAATGAAGATAATTAAAGGACAAAATATTACCGCAATTCAAGTAGATATAATGACTTGATAAATATAATTTGCAGGTTATGTAGCAAAGTTGTCAACATAAAGTCATATTCATATGCAAGAAACTTTTCGTCTCAAGTCATCGGTCGATAACTGTAAATCGATCCCTAACTTACCAGCCCTACTTTGCAAGCGGTTGTTTTTTGAATGCGCCTCCATGTTGTTCTTTAAAACTGCGCTTTAAAGGAACCCTTTTGGCTCACTACAGGTATCTATTGGAGCTCAAGTTCTAAAGGATACCGACTTTTATTTGAGCCGCAACTTTAGTGAACCCCCAGTTTTTTCTGTGTTAATTCCAGCATTTTCGTAGGCCAGCGGTTTGCCAGTACGGAACTAGTACCCACTGGTGTGCAGTACCATGCTAGTACCGCACGCCAGTACGTCGTATGATGATGAAGGGATGGTCCTAAAAACAATGGAATGATTTTCTATCATTTTTAAAATTAACTCCTGCATTTTCGTATGCCAGAAGTTTGCCAGTACAGAACCAGTGCTGGTGTGCAGTACTGCGCCAGTACCACACGCCATTACTGCGGAGCATTCCCAGCCAGCACATATGCCCAGTACTGGGGCTCCGGCAATCTCTACTGGGCCAGTACTATGCCAGTGTTGTATTTCCACCTGGGATAGTGAAAGCAATTTAATTCCTTACAAAATGATAATCTGTCAGTGGAGAAAATTTTCCTCGCCATGCGTCAGAAACACATTTTGAAATTTGAAAAATAGCAAGTAAGTGGTAAAAAGGTTGATTATAAAACTTGCTTTTAACATTGCTACTCAGAACAAAATACTAAAGGACTTTAATTTTAAAACCAGTCACTTTTTTCCAATTATTCTGTTCCTACGGGTATCCACGTTAGTTTTCCCCATAGTGCCAATAGATTCAGTATATGTCCTAGTACAATTCCACCCTCAAAACAAAAAATTATAATTTTAAACCTGATTAAAAAAAAAAGCGAATACCTCCTAAGCTATAAAATAGAATACATATATTACATTTTTAAACATTATATTACGAATCAAATTTCTAACGCTACGGGGTTTCGAACCTACATCTATACCTGAATCTATCGCCTAGAAGTCGGTAGTCTTAACCATTACTCTATATACCTACAGAATTGAAAGTCAATGAAAAAACCATCCTCATTAAGCCACAGCTCAAAAGAGTGAAAACAACCATTTTTTAACCTTTTTTTCTCATTAATTTTTTTATTATTATACGACATCATAGAGATGTAAAATAAATTAATTGTTCACGAGAATATAAATAAAATAATTTTTAAATAAATAATTTCAATCGATTAAAATTTTTCTTCGTGTAATATTTTGTCTTTTCGCGTTTTCGACCATTTTAAAACTTTTGATAATGACATAAAATGTCATTTTTAATGAGTATTTAAAATTTGTATCGACGGAACTTAGAAATTTTATCGCGTACTGCGACCATTTTTTTAATAACAAATTTTTTTAAAGTTTCGTTTAAAGTTTTGCTTTTTAGGTGTTTCAGACTATTTTACAATGATTAGGAATTACATCAAATGTGATTTGTTCGGAACATTCACTTTTTATCATGAAGATGGAACTTAGAATTTTTTTCCTTAAAAAAAACCGAGAAAAAAAATTGTTTTCGCGATATTTGTATTTCTAGTTTTTCTAAAGTTTAGAGCACATGAACATTATTTTTAACTCTTTTTTCATTTTTAAAATATTTATACTGTCGGCATAGTACTGCCCCGATCGTGGAGCCAACCGTTCGCCAGTACTTGGGGAATTGCCAATTATCTATACTGGGTACTGGGCCCTATCTATACTATCTATATATCTATACTATGGGTACTATCTATACAGTACTGGGCCAGTACTGTGCCGGTGGTGAACTCCGACAGACTACTGAATTTTCCACCTGGGATTTGTTCACTGGTTCCTTTGATTCTTCAATTTACTACCGACGGGGCCTGCCACTTCCAGATAGGTTGGGACTAAACAGTTAACATCTGCTAAGTATTAAAATTTTACAATCCATAAAACTTGTAATTTTGTAATAACTGATTTTTAAATAAAAAAATCGGAACCTATCGATCTCAACAACTACAGGCATATCAAAATTTTCATAAAAAGATTAAAACTGTCAATTACTACAAGCATCTAGTGAACTGTTGTAAATAGAAAAAAATGGACAACATTTTTAGATTCGCCATCCAAAAAACATAATTATTGCAGATAAACAAACTTATTAATACTTTGTCTTTGAGTTATAAATCTCCCAGGTTCTTTCCAAGCCAAATAATCTTGTCTTAAGACATACATTTTTGTCTTTGAGTCGAAAATATTCGTCTTAAGACATCAAAAATAGCCTGGTTCCGTCTCACGAACTAGACATACAGCATAACTTGAAATTGTCTTGGATTAGTCTTTACCCAAGACAAAATCAAGACCAAATATTTTTTCTGGGTTATACTCCGTTTAACGAGAAAACGAAATTCAGACAGACGAAATTTCGTTCTCTGCGCGCAACTTGTCAAAGAAAGGGAAGTGTAGGCGTAGGACTCCCGCTGGCAGAGGTTTAGTGGTGGCCCTAACTAAGGTTATAAAAAATGTCAGAAAGCACTTGGATCAGTCTATTTGAAAAAAAATTGTGTCTCCCTTCAACAGCGATTGGCTGTACACCAAAGGAAAAAATTTGTCGACGCCTTCCTTAAAAAAAACCTGCGCGGCCGATTTCGTTCTCTCGTTGAACGGAGTATAGTGATCGATGGATCGATGAATCAATAGCGCTGAATAACATTACGTCGCAATAGTAGATCCAGAAACAAGCGCACTGCATTTATAGTTCCATAGAATAATAGGAAAACGTGCTTTTTGCTCCTCGAGCAAGTCTTAAAACTTGAATTCGTCTCCGATTCTAGTCGCCTCACGATCAGGCACAATCAATGCTTCTTTCTCACTACCGTATGAATCTATATCGCCCATTCTTTATGTCGCTATTTTCGTCAGGAATAGACGCGGTTTTCCAAGCAAAGCATGCGATCCCGGGTAACAATATTTGGTCTTGATTTTGTCTTGAGTGTCTTCAATATGTCTTCAAGACCACGATGTCTGGTTCCGTTTCGCCAGCTAGACATTGGAGATATACAGACTTCTCTTGCATTTATGGCTGTTAACTGTGCCAAGACAAGACCAGGTAGACTTGTCTTAAGACAAGAAGTGTAAGTCTTGATAAATATACCGAATTGCTCTTAAAGAAAATTATATTACCAATTTGTGGCTTAAACTTTTGCCAGGGTCAAAATTAGAGAAGTTTTAGTTTGTAAGTTTTATTGTCCATTATACTCCGACCACTATTAACTATGGACCTCACCGGCAGGGCCTGCCATTTCCAGGAATCAGGTAGCTAGGGGAGGACCAAACAGTTGACATCTGCTGAGGATTACAATTTTACAAACGATAAAACTTGTAATTTTATAATAAATAATGTTTGAATAAGAAATTCGGAACCTTTCTGTCTCAACAACTACAGGCATATAAAATTTTCCATAAAAAGATTAAAACTGTCATTTTCTAGAAGTATCTAGTGAACTGTTGGAGATAGGAAAAAACGGACAACATTTTTAGTTTCGCCATCCAAACAACATAATTATTGCAGATAAATAAACTTATTAATACATACACAATAAATACCATGAAGATAAATAATATAAACATATACTATAAAGTTTGAAGCGCATTAGTGATGACCCTTAAGACATCAAAAATAGTATGGTTCCGTCTCACGAGCTAGACATAAAGAATGACTTGGAATTGTCTTATGGATTGGACTTTACCCAAGCCAAAATCAAGACCAAATATTTTTACCCGGGATAACAGATACTAGAGTTCCCAGTTATTTGAGCGCAGCACCCGGCGTCGTGCTCTATACCGCGAGAAAAATCTTCTGAATTATCGTTGTGGTTCCGGTTGCATGCTGTTACCAGTCCTGCACCGGTGGATCATTGCGGAGGTGCACCAGGGCGGGGCAGCAACGAGAGGACGTAGAGATGCACGTGTGGGTGTAGGTAAACCGAAGTATAAAGCGCACCCCATAGCTGTTAGCTGGTCGACGCTGCGCTGCCGTGCATTATATCAGAATGTAACAATATGCCAGCGTTTACAGGCGGCCGGACCGCACACGAGGGCCCTGTCACAGCCTCTTCATCATCCGATTTTTACTGGTCGCCCATAAATGTTTTCAATCGATAACGTGCCATTGACAGTAATTATTGCAAACATGGAATTAAAGCAAAGTAGACTATACTAGAATCCATAGATAGGATCATTCAATACTGATTAAGTAATTAAGAGAGCACAGCAAAAACTGATAGGTACATTTTGTTGTGGGTACTGATCAGGCAAGTGAAATCGAATTTTTTCGCATCGAAACCACATACGATACAATATGTTACCGTAATATCAGTTTCCTATTTTTTAAAAAGATTAGAACCACTCAAGGTAACTCTTGTTGCAGGTAGATCGAACAACGCGGTAAGGGATCGTTCAAAAACTATGTTATGCGTTTTTCTATTGCATGAAGAGAGACGAGAATAAAATTTCTGTGAATAAGTCAAAAAAGATTCAACGATATAAACAAAAGAAAAAAGCATAATGTAGTATATGAACGACGCCTAAGTGTTAGATTTACTTGTTTTTCTGTGAGTATTCTTGTAAATCAGAAAGAAAAACGGTGGGATCATTTTTATTGCAGCTCATTTTTTTATGTTCACGAAATAAGATTTTTTTCTCAAAATGAGAATACTTTAAGTGTGAACCTGTAAAATGAACGTAGTGGCATTGTCATTCTCCGGTGTATCATTTTTGTTTGCAAATCAAAACAATACCGAATCGGCGGAGTTTCTCTTTTTTTAAATCATTCTTCACTATCCTTAATAAACACATTTTAAAATAAAACCATTGTAATGTTTTTTAATAAGATAATTTATAAAAGCACTAATCAGATGAGCTATACTGTATCTGTATTATGGTTAATCTAACATGAAGCATGCGTATACCGACAATTTATTAATTTCTATCACTGAAATGTGGCATGTCCCGATTTAGAACTTAATTTAATTCTGAATAAAAATGTTATAAATACTTCGCCTTGAATAACATTTTTCCCCCAATCAATAGAAATTATACTTTCTGGTTGTTTCAACATTATTTCTCTGAAAAAATTTATTGCAAATAATATTGCTATGAAATATTCTGTGATACGCTACAGTGGTCAGAAAAAAATTACCACCTTCGACAACGATTATCCTGGCGATTATGTTTATAACTATCATAAAATATGACAATTCTTGTCATATTGCCAAGTATACCGCGGCATAGTTATGCATCGTGACGTTTACTGTGAAATTTTCTCTACATAATCCTTGAAGAAATGATTGGTAATTTATTGCCATTATATAGTCACTTTGTAAGATAAATTTTGATGGTACTATAGAAAGTACTATAGTAAAGTATTAGCATTAAAAAGAAAAATATTCTGTATATCTTGAAAAAATCGAATAGAGAAAAATTTGTTAGTATTTCTAAAAGATCGTTTATATGTATGTAAGCCTCTCGGTAATAAAATAAAAATAGAGATCATTGCAGAATTTTTTCTGGACACTTATTTATTGCAATCTAAAGTAATAAGAAATATTTTGTCAAATTGAGTCACTGATTGAAAATGGCTCCTGTTAATTTTAACAACATACCAGTGAAGAGAAATATAATCTCATTGTGCGACTTGATCTTAAAACGATTTTTGTCGTGAGATTTGTGGTAGAGCGACGTGTAAACGAAATGTTTTCTATGTAGAAAGACGACAAAAGGGAACCGCACGAGCCGACGGCCTGCGAAGTTCTATTCCGTGACTAGCACTCCGGATTATTTGGATCCCATCCCTACGATTTTCTCACTCTCTTGTCGTCTCATTCTCTCTCATGTCTCGTTGAATCCGTTTCCGTTGTGACTGCCACTGCGCGTTGCTCACTGGCAAATTACTGTCCAAAGCCATAGAACTAAAATGTATGAGGCGCCATTCAAACTACATTATAAAGCAATCCTTTATCACTTGATACAGTAACCATAGCAAGACAGCGAAAGAACTCAAGTTGAGAAAGTTTCAGTAAATAAATTGTCCTCAAGGAAGAACTGTCTCGAGTCGTGTAACGAACGGGAAGCGACAAAATTTCTGCAGGCAATCCCAGGTCCCCTCGTTCCGTTTACCATTCCGTTTCGTCTGCAGTCTACCGCGTGGGTGGGATAAGCTTGAATGTACAACAACCACCTCGCTCTCTCGGTGGAGCCGATTCATTCAGAGAAACAGCCATGAAAGGGACACCTGTTGGCGTCGGGTTTTGGTCCTGGTGACAATCCTCGATACGAGGGCACGTGTCACGAATCTTCATTTCGCAGATTACACAACTCAGGAGAAAAACGCGATGTTGGAGTTCTTCTTGTTGAGGGAAAAGTATATTATTGAAAAGGCAGAGCAGCCTAAGTTTAACCATTTGAAGCGCTAACAGTCTTAAGACAACAAGGAGATGTGTCAGCAAGATAAATCCGTAACGAATGTACAATCCTATATCTATATTGATCTATTGGTTCTAAGCATCTAGTGTGAGAAAGATTTAGTGCGCCAAGTTTAGGAGCAGAGGCCAACCTCGATAATTAAGTTTTAAGAAGCGGGAGGTGGCATACAATTAAAGGATATTATTCAGCCCACTGGTAGCAGGAGTGCGGAACCAGCGAAGACGAAGTGCTGCCCGGAGGCGACACCTTGCGTTATTAATGTATGCGAGAATTCGAGCTTCCGTTTCAGATGAGGTCAATGAACTTGCAAAATACATGTTTGTATTATCTTATCTTTGAGCATGATCGAACCGCAATCGCGTTCAGTCTCAGTTACGGGGGATTGTGGGGAACATACCAGCGACTTTCAGCGATACTGCACAATATGAAGTTATGCGTCGTGCTCGCCACGAGGCAAAAACGGATCACTGCTCGTCTCGGCCTGCCTACTAGTCACGATCGTTGTTTCAACAACGCGATCTTGATCTATAACTTAAACGATCGATTCGTAAACGGATCTTAATAGATAGTTATTCAATCTGGATTTTAATCTAAATAGCTCTTTTTTGGAGAATACTTTTACAATCGGATGTCGCTATGAATTTCTTTAGGCAATTTTTTCTTCGCTATTTTCTCAGTTTCTTTATACACAGGCAAACTGAATGCCAACAGGGACGACATTTTCTCTAATCGCGAATGATATCATTAATCAGCTATCAATGCTGTTCATTCGTAATTCTCTGTATATTAATGTCATTAATTATTATTAAATTTACTGATTCTTTAATTTCGTTAAATTTCAACCTATTCGTAATTGTGCTCTGCCTTACCTGGCTGTTGTGCAGTCCCTGTAGAGGACATCGAAGTCCTTGCAGCTGAGAAGTTTACACCGATTTACTCCTGGCTGGATAGCACCGAGACCACGAAGGATTCTAACTTGCTCCACGTTGCACACCAACGGCACGATGTCAAGTCTCTTGAGTTTAGTGTACACTGTGTGGAGACCACCTACGAGGTGCTTGAGGAAAAGCTCAAAAGCCTGAGGAAGACATAACATTGTGTCCCCAGCGATGATGAAGGCTGCTACCTTTTGACCACGATAGTCAACAAGCTTGCACTCATTTGCAGTTGGATCACTGGAGCTGATTGGTGGTGGACTGTTGTAAGATCTGGGTGGCATGACAGCGTGATGAGCAGCCATAAGCTCTAGAGGAGAGCCATGATGCCCACTTAGCATGCCACCAAGCTGGCCTAAGAGACCCAAACCGGGCGGCGGAAGCCCGGGCATACGTGGCACCATACCTGGAGGAGCTCCAGGGCCTCCTCCAGCTGATAAGGGTGGGGGACTTAGTGGCAAACCTTGAGGTGGCGATCCTCTTGTGGGAGATCCGGGTGTTGGCACACCACGGTGTTGCTGCAACTCGCGGATCTGATCTCTGGGATGTGGTTGCTGATGTGAAGACGGTGGATGCTGCTGAGAGCTGTGCAGTTGCTGTTGAGTCTGTTGAGCTGATGGGCTGTGAGGATTCTTGGGACTGCCAGTCACTGGGCTGGCACGACTACTATGTTCAGAAGAGCTGTCCATTGCTCCGTGGTCCATCGAGCGTGGAATCTTGCGCGCCTCTGTTCCGTGTCCCTGGAATTTGTCTTGTACGAATGATGCGATATTATCTGTTTACCAATTGCGGTATACCTCCGTAGAGTACGGGTCGAAAGACCAATGGCCTGCAGATTCCTGTTCGATTTTAGAGCATACTTAGATACACAATTATTAACTAGACAATCAGTCGATCTGGGACTACAGTCGACGTTGCACAACACGTTCACTGGTAAATATGATAAACGAAATGTCACTGTCACTTTGCCATAAACTAACTTGTCAAAAAACTTCACTTATCACGAGCTCACTCTTAGCTGTCCATGATCCGGAGTAATTGCGTTTACATGGAATACGCGGTCCGATGGTCCATCGCAGTACCGTGGAATGACCAACTAAGGGCGGGCATCGATAATGAGGTCGGCGAGTGATCTCTCCTGGCACTGATAATCGCGTTAACTTCGAAGAAAGGAACGATAATATCGAATACCGAAAGAGCGACCGAAAAACCGACGAACGTATTAAAGGCGAGCAAAGAAAACGACGGTGACCCGTGCGGCGGTAACTCGCAGAGACGCGCGTCGTTCCTTCTCAAAGTGGCAAACGCTCTCTCGGTCGAGTCGGCAGTATTTCCCTACCCAGTCACAGATGTAATAAATAAAAACATCAGTGGGAGCTTCGAGGACGGGGAGGATGGGCGTGCTGTGCGCGCACCCAGCGACCCGGTTGGCGGAGCAATCGAGACTCGAGTGGATAGTACTGGTGGAAGCCGGCTCGTGGGACCCGCCCCTGGAGCCTTCCTACAGCCGGTAGCTGCCAGAGAGCTTCTCCCCACTATCTTCGTCGCCAACCAAACGACGTACTGACACAAGCACAAGAACCGAGGACAGTACGACTCGGCTGGAACGTACGCCGAGAGGGGATTTCTTCTTTTTCCTCGCGACTTCTCTTCTCTTCTCTCGTCTCTCTTCCCTGTTCTCTGTCTCTATGAGCGCCGACGAAGAATGTCGCCGGCGTTCGAATCGATGGTTCGCTCGCGCGCGGGGGCCAGCCACCCTGGCACCTCTCTACCATATTCGCCATCAGCATTACACGTGCGCACTTATTTCTTCTGTAGGTAACTCCGCTTCCTCTCGTACTCTCCTCCTCACCACTCCTCTCCTTTTCATCATCCTGCCTTCTTCCTCACCTCTCCGTCTCAGCGCCACTCCTCCTGCTGCCTTCGACAGTACTAGGTATGGGTACTTAATATCTCTATGCTTCTCCCAAGGCGTCCTTCCCGTACATAGAGCGAGCAGTTTCTTGCTGCGAACTTTGGTATCATCTTATCTCACGAGAAGAATCGTTCCTGCACTCGGAATCTTGTGCATTGCTGTTGCTGCTTTTTGCTCCGCCAACCGCATAATAACGTATAGAAATTATCCTAGTCGTTGTTCCTGAAGACGCTATACGGCCAGCCCCAATTCTCTATAGTTAATCTAGTCTTAAAAACGGCTTTGTTTTACATATAATTCCCTTTTCTTTTTCAAATTCGCATGAAGAAAACCAATTGCGCCGCGTTGCTAAGTTTGTTAACTCGTGAGAAAGTGCACAGTCGAACTTTGAATTTGAGTGTGTAGAAAATTGCTACGATCAAGATTTTCTGAAATTAGTAGAGCTGAAATTTTTTTTTATCATACACGGGTAAAAATATTTGGTCTTAAGTTTGTCTTGGATGTCTTCCATATATCTTCAAGACCATGATGTCTGTTTCCGTTTCACCAGCTAGACATTGGAGATATACAGACTTCTCTTGCATTTATGGCTGTAGCTGTGCCAAGACAAGACCAGGTAGAATTGTCTTAAGACCAGAAGTGTGAAAAGTCTTGATAAATGATAAATATACCGAACTTCTCTTTAAGAACATTATATTACCAATTTATGACTTTAATATTTGCCAGGGTCAATGTTACAAAGTTTTTGTTTGTGAATTTTACACGGAGAAAAATGGACGTTTAAATTCAGATGTTCAAAGGTTGAGATTGTACCGCCTAACATGCAGATAATCATGCCGAACATCTACTATCTTTTTGAGATGTTAGGCGTGAAAATATTTTTATGTTAAACCGGAACACATTCAGATGTTCCCAGGTGGAAATACACCACTGGCCCAGTAGAGATTGCCATAATCATAGTACTGGGCATCTGTACTGGGACAGTACTGAGCCGGTACTAGTTGGTAATGCTCCGCAGTACTGGCGTGCGGTACTAGCATGGTACTGCACACCAGTGGGTACTAGTTCCGTACTGGCAAACCGCTGGCGTACGAAAATGCCGGAATTAACACAGAAAAAACTGGGGGTTCACTAAAGTTGCGGCTCAAATAAAAGTTGGTATCCTTTAGAACTTGAGCTCCAATGCGAAACCCATGTAGAAATTGCGATCGGAATTTGGAAGGGCCCCGGCTAGTTTTCCCCGTTTCTGATCGGGCGCTTGTCGGGAAAAATAGGGAGGGCCAGACTAGTTCTGTAACGCTGTTTTAGCCAGGCACTATCTAGAACTTCTAGCGAGGTCCTAACAGGAATAACCCTTCAACCGCCCGTCTAGACCCTCTCTGTTTTCCGGTACGCTCATTATTCAGCTGTGATATAAATATATGTGACAAACTATTTTTCAACAACAAAATGATTATTTTTATTATTTTCCACTGGGTTTCACATGCACAGCACAAATTTAACTGTTTTCCTTATGTTTCACGTATTAACAAAAAATTCGAACTTTATTTTAATCAAAGTGATTGTGAAAGGTGAAAAAAGAAATTACCTAAATTTGTTTGGTTATATTCACAAATCACATTCAGTATATATAATAAATAGAATTTAACAAAACTACTACTTGAACTATATTCAATAAAAATTTATGTAGTGTTATTTTCAATAAAAAAACGTGTTTATAAGTGTTAAACGCACGGATGCTTCAGATGAAAATAAATTTCAGTTTGCTGTCACGTGTTGTTGAGGCAGCCATTCGCCTGTTTACTAAACCATGATTTAGTGCATACAAACTTCTGAAGATGGCACTGCATCATATATACTGCAGCACCATCTTCAGGAAATTTATCTGGGGTATGCTGACTAACGCCCGACCAGTGCCTGACTAGAATTTCTTGGTTCTTTTATATAAATCAGGAACCAGCTAGAGCCTGGCTCAAATACAAGATTAGGGCCTAACTAGAGGCACCTAGTTTTTTCTAGTCATGGGGAATAAAAAATCTTAGCAGTGCCTTGAAGGGCCCTGTTTAGAACTTACTAGTCCAGTTGTTCTAGTGAGATTCTGACTACTGCCCTAATTGAAATGGGGACAAATGGGGCAGTTTCTACATGGGAAAGGGTTCCTTTAAAGCGCAGTTTTAAAGAACCACATCCCGTGTGCAAAAATTTCGTGGCAGTCTTGAATCATGCTAAAGCCAGTACAGTTTTTCTCAAGCCGGTCTATTCACGCAATACTAGCCTGGCGCTACACTGGCGCTGTCTATTTTTGCTACGTGTTTGATTCAAAAATTTCTGCTGTCTAGTCCCAGTCTTGGCGCTATCTAGGAGTTCGTTACGAATTTGAATATATCAAGATTGTCCAGATTTTAACTAGTTTCTAGATAGAATGACGGTTTGGACTTAAACAAAAATTACAGAGGTGAATTCAAAGATTTAGGAAATTACAATACACAATTGCACAAATGCTTAAGCAATAATTAATTGTACACTATTACATATTTTAGATAGTAAACAATAATAGTTGAAGGTGATCAAAATCTGAATGCAAGAACTGTATTTTTAAGAACGATTTTTTTTAAGAATGTTTAAGAACATTTTTTTCAATTGAATTATATAGTCAAGTTATAATAAATTTATATTGAATGATAATTAAGCCTAACGTATTATATACCATTAAACCATTTCCCTTTCAGGGTAGGCGTGACACTACCCGATTCGGGTAGTGTTTCTAGGTTTTTCTTGTAGTTATAAATAACTACAAGTGTGGGCTCACCACACCCACGATGTGCCAACAGCACTCATGTCAGTATTCTTGAATGGTCACCCATCCAAGTACTAACCGCGTCTAACGCTGCTTAACTTCAGTGATCTGACGAGAACTGGGGTTTTCAGCGTGATATGGCCGTTGGCATATTAATTCTTTAAAATAGTAAAAAAAAATCATTATTTCGTAGCCTAACCGCAAGAAAATCATACAAACTTTATTTTTTTTCAATGATTTATTCACACATCAAGCAATTTTAATAATTAAAAATTGTTCATGTTTTATTTAAATAAATATTAGGATGTAATGAATTGAAATTCATATACGACAAAAATAAAAAAAAATTAACTTTTAGATGGCCGAGGTGTTAAGGCGACGCGACGGGACAAAGTTGCAAGAATATAATAAGAATTTACATCAGAAGTTCGACACCCGGCGTATGTACAAGAGATTTGCGGAAACTCATTTCTTCTTTTTTTTTGTATAAAAATTTTTTTTATATTTTTAATTAACTGCAAAATCTATATATTGGACTTTTATGGCATAAAAAATAATTATATTATTTAATTATGAATTATTTTTTATCAAAATAGCCGATCTGTCTAGAAACTAGTCGATCCGAGCGTTACATCCCAGTCTAGCCACTGGACAGTCAGCCTGTGGAGCGCCAGTGTCGACTCAAGGCGGACTGGACAGAAACAGTACAGCGCCACGAAATTTTTTCACACGGGATGGAGGCGCATTCACAAACCAACCCGTGTGGAAAAATTTCGTGGCAGTCTTGAATCATGCTAAAGCCAGTACAGTTTTTCTAAAGTCTGTTTATTCACGCAATACTAGCCTGGCGCTACACTGGCGCTTTCTACTTTTACTATGTGTTTGATTCAAACCTTTCTGCTGTCTAGTCCCAGTCTTGGCGCTATCTAGGAGTTCGTTACGAATTTGAATATATCAAGATTGTCCACATTTTAGCTAGTTTCTAGATAGAATCACGGTTTGGACTTGAACAAAAATTACAGAGATGAATTCAGAAAACAATCATTTTTGAATAAAAGATTTAGGAAATTACAATACACAATTGCACAAATGCTTAAGCAATAATTAATTGTAGACTATTACATATTTAAGGTAGTAAACAATAATGGTTGGAGGTGATCAAAATCTTAATACAAGAACTGTATTCTTAAGAACGATTTTTTTTAAGAATGTTTAAAAACATTTTTTTTTCAATTTAATTATATAGTCAAGTTATAATGAATTTATATTGAATTTATAATAATTATAATATGTATAATGCTATGTATAATATTGATGATATTCCAGAAAATCAAATATTATTATAAATGATTTATTTCTTCTTTATTCATAATGTGTCCCTTAAGGGTTTACATGACTTCCATTTCTTACAACACTTCCTTCTACATGTTTTATAAAATCTTATCCTTACTATTTACAGTTATTTACACCTATTTACAGAAAATCTTATATCTATATCCTTATTTCTATTTTTTGACGATAGCGCAATTTGGGACGTGTTAGCGAACGAGTGAGCGAGCGATCGAAAGCGAGAGTACAAGCGAGAGAGAGAGAGAGAGCGATAACGCAAACGCAACTTAATTTACTTATGCTATTACATAACCATTACTTACAAATCTTTACGCTTCTAATTTAAGCGACTTCCGTTTCCTTTCACTTCTCTTGTAAGTCCATTTTGCCATTTTTTTCCATCCATTCCTTCATTCTTTCTCATTTGCTCCCCTAGCACCCTCTAACTCCTTCATCCACTCTTCCCCCAAACCATCCTCCCCTAGAATCTTCACCACATTCTCTTGCCAGCTTCCTTTATCTTCCATTCCTCTCCTACATCCTTCCCATACATGCTCCCATGTTTCCTCTTCCCATTCACAGATTCTGCACTTCCTGTTCTCATTCTTATCCCAATACATACCTGCCCTTACCTCGTTTCCCAATCTAAATCTTGCTATTCTGGTCCATCTTTTCTCTCCCCATCCCTTTTCTAAATACTTTGGTACTCCTTCCTTCTTTATCATCTTATACCATTTATTATATTTTGATTCCTCAATCATCCCCCATATTTCTATTAATTGTCTTTCCCTATCCTTTTGTTCTACTTCTTCATAGTTGACTCCAGTCTCGTCTTCTATACCTCTATCCTTAAAGAACTCCCTCCTTTCTTCTTCCCATCTCGTTAATTCCATCGCCCTCCCTCTCCTCCCCTCTACCTCCATCAAACACTTTCTCGCTAACTCCCCTCCCTTTCCCTCCCTCAGCTTCGTCTCAAAATTCCAGGCCCTCTTTCCCGCTCTAGTACCTAATTTATCCCTTTGCGCTTCTTCTCTCACCATATATCCCGGTGTTCTCCAGTCTACCCCTAGCGTCCACCTTATATACCTTTCTTGTAAACTCTCAATCTCTTTCCTTTCTTTCCATCCCCATATCTCTGCTCCATAACCTAATACCGGCCATACCAGCGTATCAAATAACCATATTCTACTTCTCCAATTTTTTTTAAACCTTCTTTTTCCTATTCCCCATATCTGTTTCATTACCCCTGCTGCTTTTTTTATCCTTTCTCTTATATGAGCTCTATGATCTCCATTTGCTTGCAAGTTATAATGAATTGAATTTATAATAATTATATGTATAATGCTATGTATAATATTTATGATATTCCAGAAAATCAAATATTATTATAAAAAATTTATTTAATTTATTTTAATTATTTATTGATTGCGTCAATGATAATTAGGCCTAACGTATTAATTATTTGAAATAATAAACAATAATTACTTCGTAGCTTAACCGCAAGAAAATCATACAAACTTTATTTTCTTCAATGATTTATTCACACATCAAGGACTTTTAATGTTTAAAAATTGTTCATGTTCTATTCAAATAAATATTAGGATGTAATGAATTGAAATTGATATCCGAAAAAAAAGAAAAAAAATTTAACTTTTAGATGGCCGAGGTGTTAAGGCGACGGGACAAAGTTACAACAATATAATAGGAAGTTACATCAGAAGTTCGACACCCGGCGTATGCACAAAAGATTTGCGGAAAATCATTTCTTAATTTTTTTCTGTACAATAACTTTTTTTATATTTTTAACTAACTGCAAAATCTATATATTGGACTTGTACGGCATAAAAAATAATTATATTATTTAATTATTAATTATTTTTTATCAAGATAGCCCATCTGTCTAGAAACTAGTCGATCCAAGCGTTACATCCCAGTCTAGCCACTGGACAGTCAGCCTGTGGAGCGCCAGTGTCGACTCAAGGCGGACTGGACAGAAACAGTACAGCGCCACGAAATTTTTCCACACGGGGGATTTGCGAGAATTCTAAAGACTACTAAAAACGCCCGAACGTTTCCGAGCTGTTCCGTGTATAGCCGAGTACGCGACGACTAGCCAGCAGACCCACTGTGACCTGCGATTTCCCGCCAAAAGTTTCAATTATACGTGTTTGTAGTACACAAATATTTGTAACTAGTGCAGTATTCATTGAAGCTTAAACAAATTTTAATTCGGAAATTATTAATTAAAAGTCTCAATAATTTACACATATAAAATAGAAGCTTTTTACACTTTTCAGTTGAAAATGTTCAATTAAGTGCAATTAAACTGCAAAACCTAATTTTTTAGACTTTTATAAATTGAACAGTTCAAAGATTTCTGGTTAAGAAATATAAATCCACGCCCCTCTTCCAACTCAATAAGAACGTTCAAAACAAAATAAGTGCCTCTTCCTATTTAGAAAAACTTGAAAACATAAATTTCCTCCCTTCCAGTTCTATAAGAATCATAAAAATAACAAAATGTCCCTCTCGCAAATCAGAAAAAATTGAAAATCGAAATTTCCTCCCCTCCTACTCAATAAAAATATATTTGTTAAATTATCCTCTTCCGATTCAGAAAAAAATATAAAAATCTTTCCTAAAACACAATAAAAATCTGAAAAAGAAGAAAAAGGCCTCTTCCAATTAAAAAAAATGGTATCCCTTCCAACTCATTAAAAACCTTAAAAATATAAAAGGTATTCCCAATTTAACAAAAATTAAAAACTAAAATTTCATCATTTCAAGCTCGATGAAAATGTTAAAAATACAATACTTCCCATTCTTCCACTGAATAAAAATTGAAAACCAAAAAAGTTGCTCTTGAGAAAAAAATTAAATACCCAAATTTCGTTATTTATTTTAATTTTGGTCCTTTCAAATTGATAATTTTCAGTTGTTATTTAACGTTACAATAAAAATTGTAACGTTAAAAGTTTAAATTTGTACCATTCAAGGCTACCTTTTTCAAACAATTCAGTTTCAAATTGTTTAGTTTTTAATATTTCATTTATAATTGCTCATTTTGAAATTTTTGTAATTAAAAAATGTCTAACAGAATGTATTATAAATTGGATATTTTAGACTGAAATAATATTTGAATAGGATTTTAAATTGAATAAAAGCGTGTAATTATGAATATATTAATTTTAAGTTATTTTCACATTAAAAGGATATTTATAAAGTTTTAATCAGACATTTTAATTTGCTTAATTATTGAAGCTTTCGTATTAAAAAAGTTGAATTTTCAACGTTAAAATTTGTGAATTGTTTAATTTTCAACCGATTTAGAATCGTATTGTAAAATAATTATTGTACAATCTTTAGCACTCGAACTACGCAGTTCAATTTTAAAAATCCTTAATCAATTTATATTTACAGTTGATCAACTTAAAACGTTTGTATAAACAATTTTAAATTTCAAACGCTTCTAATTTTTTATTCTTAAAGTCTTCGAAGCTGAATTTTTAACTTATTTCAATAAAAAATTTACGTTTAAAAATGAAGACAAAAAATAGAAAAATTGTAAAGCGCGTAAAAGATTTTAGAATTAAGCGTTGTAAACAGAATGGTATAGTAATTGAAACAGTTAACAACTTAACTCAACATTTAAAAAAATGTTGAAATCGTACTCATTTTTAATTGAATTATATCATGTGATATGATATTTGTGATATCCCAAGTGATTTCATAGATTGTTCTTCTAAGAATTTGTAAAATTCCCTGTGAACAAATAAATTCACTGTCATCACGGAAAGGTCATTTTAGCCATGCAGATGTGCAGACAGACTATATTGCAGGGTCAACTATACGACAGCCCTTGAAGATGGCTAAAGCGACTATCTCTAAAAGGTTAAAACAACCCGTGTGGAAAAAATTTCGTGGCAGTCTTAAGTAGAGAGATCGTCTGGCTAGTCCGAATCTAGACCGTCTACTTAAGACGGTCTGACAGGGTGCTGGCCTTGGCCCTCTCAGACGGACTTGATTGCAAAATTTTCAAAGTGTCGTCGAAACGGTCTGGCTTGGCCCCTCTCAGACGGTCTGGATTGAAAATATCTAGTTCGTGGCAGTCTTCAGTCCAGAGACCGGCTGGCTAATCCGAATTTAGAACGTCTACTTAAGACGGTCTGACAGGGTGTTGGCCTTGGCCCTCTCAGACGGACTCGATTGCAAAATTTTCAAAGTGTCGTCGGAACGGTCTGGCTTGGCCCCTCTCAGACGGTCTCGATTGAAAATATCTAGCTCGTGGTAGTCTTCAGTAGAGAGACCGGCTGGCTAGTCCGAATCTAGACCGTCTACTTAAGACGGTCTGACAGGGTGTTGGCCTTGGCCCTCTCAGACGGACTCGATTGCGTGATCCTCAGAAGACGGACATGATTGGGAAAACTTCGAAGTAAAGTGTGCAGGATCGTTTTCTGTTGACGTCATTGACAACGTATCTAGGTTTGTATACACATTGTTTTTCGGTTATTGCCGATCAATATAATATACAGTTATCAGATAAGGTAAATTGATTTTTTGTCAAATTGCAACCTAACCTACAAAATACCAGAGAGGCAGATATATATCTATGTCTTTACATCGTACTGAATTTATTTCTAGCAAGATTTTCAACAAGTTTTGAGATGGACAAGGATGAGTTGCGAAAAAGACGGGCTTTTGGGTCTCTTCTTAACTTCTAAAACTCTTAAATATATTTCACACTGACTCTAACTTTTCCGAATATTTTATAAAATTCTGTAAAATACCAAAATTGTCTTTAAAATTTTCTAGATTCTTTTTCGACACATCTGATATATTCAAAAATGTTTTTGAATTCTTGTTATGAGTCTTAGAAGAATTACGTTCATATAACTTTAAAAATAAACTGATGCTGGCTTCATTTGAATCATGCCGCTCTGAGCTGGTAGTTCGGGACAAAACCGCCAGGGAGCGACGCGCCTCCTCTCTCGCAATAGAAATAACGCGTCGAGTGTTTAAAAGAGCAGTAGACGCGAAGCAAAGCATACTTACCTGGCGCAGAGGAAGGAAGGATTGGGAAGGGTACCGGCTGCTGCGATCAAAGAAGAGGACAGAACTGGAGGGACTCTACAATGGAGACTCCACTCGAATAAGAGAACTGGAATTAACCAATTTTTCATTTTTTTTTTTTACATATTATGTTTCGTCAATATAGTATAATTAGAGACTATTTCTGTAATTCTTATACTTTTTTCCCTTCACTTTTTCTATGGTCTAATCTAGACCATCGCATGGTAAAAGCGTTACACGTCTGTCCAGCGTCTGATTAGCTGGTCTAGTCTGGACGAGCTGATCAGCGGCTGGTAGCGCCGTCTAATCTAGACCATCTCATGGTTAGGGCGTTACACTTCTGGCCAGCGGCGCTATTAGACCGTCTGTCCAGCGTCTGAACAGACACAAGATGGTCTGTCCAGCGCCCGGCCAGCGCCACGAAATTTTTCCACACGGGAAGAGGTTCAAATCGATCATCTCACAGTGTCGACTTGGTCATCTAGGACGGTCGACTCAAGCGGCATAGAAAGTCGAACCGATCATGAGAGATGGCCGGACCGGTCGTTATAAAGGGTCGAATCGCTCATCATAGAAGGTCGATTTGGTCATATCAGATAGTCGACTTGATCTCCTCGGACAGTCGACCTGGCCATCTTAAGGGGTCGATTCGATTATCCTACATTATCTATATTTGTTGTCCTTTTCCTACTTATTCCAGTCTCTCTCTCTTATAAGAGACTGGAAATTATAAAATTAAGTGGAACCTATAAAACCTGAAAATTTATATGAAATACATGAATTCTGAAAGCATTTTTTATTCTTTGTGGAGAGTGAGTTGTATGAGACATAATTTGATATGCAAAAACAGTGCACATTCCCAATATATTTTTTGGAGCACGGAAGGCTAAGGACACGGCACTGTGTCACGCTGAATTGTAAGATTCCAAACATTGATGTGAATTCAGAAACAAATATAGTTACTTTCTGCATGCTGAGATTTTTTGCACTTTTTCAGTTTGAAACCACACGGTGACAAAAAATTGATAGCTGAACGTCCAGTTACGCCTTTATCCTGAATCCCTTAGAAGCATCAAATTTGACGTTGAAAATTCAAAAGAATAAACTTAATTCACTTGCAATCATATTCTCTCTTATGCACTTCACTCTCCACGCATATTCGAAATATCAAAAAGCAGTTTAAACTTGTTAAAAATATGTTTAAGTTCAATAAACAGCAAATTTGACGCTAAACGGCTCAAAATGACATTCACTCACTCCGAAATTGCTCTGAACCATGGTGCTCCCAACTCTCGTATCCATTCACACTGCATCCATCGCGTCGACAACTGGATTGGTTGGGGTTGGCGCGCTTATTTGAAATGATTAAATTTGAAAAGCAATTTTAAACAGCAAGTAATAAGAGTAAAGTTATTAAAAATAATACTTTGCTCACAAGAAGGACTTATAAAGTAAAATTTTAATTATTTATTAGATTTTTTCCTTAAAAATAAATGATAGATTTTAATTTCTAAAGAAAGGAATATATTTTTCACCTTAAATATGAATTTACAATAATTCCTGATATTCTTATGCGCTTTGCATTTATTATTTGTTGTGAACATTGGACTCACACATTTATTCATTTAAAAAATCTGCCCGCTTCGCGGGCACATTCTCATCGCGCGCTTCGCGCGCGGCTCGCTTCGCTCGCAAGTTTGAGCGCGCCTAGGGCGCGCAACTGTTGGATCTCGCGCTTCGCGCTCGATCATATATTTATCTCGCGCTTCGCGCTCGATTATGTATTCACCTCGCGCTACGCGCTCGGGCGTATCTACATCGCGCTTTACGCTCGGTTGCTCTGAATTTTTCAACTTCGTGTTCAACTTCGATGAAAAGAAAAAGTTTGTTTGCAAATATTATAAAATTATCAAAACCTCTACATATTAAGTGATTGTTAAATTTGTTTTTATTTTAGACTGAAAAGGAACTTCATTTACTCAAGGTTCTATCGACCTTAAGGAACACATTCTCATCCAGACACTCGCGCTTCGCGCTCGATATTTGATTTGAAAATCATTTGAACCTTGCGTTCCACGCTCGGTTCTGTGCATTTGATTTTTCTATTTTCAATGCTGTTTTTTACGAATAAAACAAAAACTACGCGTCATATCAAAAAGTGAATGATGAGAAATTTGTAGATCTTTTTTGGGTGCACAATTTTGGTGGAATGATCTTTTCTCGTATCTTGCATAGTTTCACAGCAAAATGGAATTTATGATTATTTTTTTGCGCGATCAAAATTTGAATTTTTTATTTTTCAAAAAATTCAAAAAGTTGTTATGAAAATATTATAGGGCGTTCAAAAAGCAACGTTTTTCTCCTCTTGACTTTTTTTCATATCGTGCGTTTTTCGGCTTAAAATATACATTTTCGTTTGTTTTTTGGAATTTTGAAAATGCTATAACTCCAGTAATTTTTGTTTTATCACGAAAAGTCATTAGAATATTTTGTTCGTCATTTTGCGTACTACTAATAACCATACATAGAATTTTTAAATCTTAAAAAAAAGTGGTCTCAAAAATTTTCAAAATGTGCTCACTTTTTGAATTTTCATGCAAAATAGCTGGGTAACGAACTCGTTCTCTATTTTTCGGCCATAAAAAAGTGTGCCAAAGCTCAATCAAATCTGATCATTTTTTCGAAAGTTATCGTGGCTACAGACAGACAGACAGACAGACAGACAGACAGACAGACAGACTGACAGACAGACAGACAGACAGACAGACTACAGACAGACAGACACCTTGGTAAAAACCGTTTTTTCTGGCTCAGGGGGTCTCAAAACGTGGAGATTTGATGAAAACCGACTATGTCAAATTTTACATAAAACCAATACCTTCTCATTAGAATGAGAATGTAAAAAAAAACACGCCAACGGTAACTAATCAGGTTGGCCATCCGCGATGGGTCATTTGCTCTTCCGTGGATGGTCTCTCTCGTGATTTCTCGGTTTTCCCGGTCTCAAAAAATTCCTGGTCATTCCCCGGTTTTCGGTCCAGCGGCCACCCCGTAAGGCGTAAGTGATAAGTTTCACAAAGCTTCAGATGTAGATTATTGGGGAGATAAAATCCAGAAAATGGTAGTGTTATTTGAAGAAAAATGTTGTTATAGGATTATCTCCCTCGGAACTTAGACACGGGAAAAGTATTTTATTGAAAATATTAATATGTTCAATATGCTCGGAATTTTAATTTGCTATGAAAATAATAAAAAAAATTTTATACAAAAAATGAGGAAGCTCATTTTTCTTTCAGGCTCAAAAGGGTTGCAGTCCAATATGTGAAAGGCATTTTTCGTTAAAAGTTGGATTTTTTTAGTAGTAATTATAATTTTCCTAAAAGCTTGTATCATTAAGAAATTTAATTAATTAATTAATTGTTGTATACTTATTATAGTGGTATAGAAAACATCCTTATTTGTTCTTATAAAATGGCTCGATCCCCTAAAAATTGTTCCTTTTCGTGTCAAAATGTCCCCTGAATATTGGCAGAATTAAAAAAAATATATATATGTATCTGTTAATCCCATTATTTGCAAGAAATTGCTTATGTTATTTTAGTTTCCGCTATTAATGGATTGTTCTACTTTAGAATACAAAAAGATAAAATGCATATGTACCGAAATAAAATAATCCATTAATTTACGTCCTCATAACTCTACTTTTAATTTCGTGTTTCAAATTTTGAAATAATTCTGAAGCAATCTTTCAATTCAGTTCTTAAGTTTCTGAAACCAAATTTTTCATGCAAATGTTCGTCGCGTTAATAGTTTATTTTTTCTTTGATGATGATCTTTCCGATTGAATAAATTACTGTATATATATATATATGTGCATATAAATGATAAATATAAATATTTGATAAAGTCCGGGGCACCTGAAATTTTTGACCCAGCACTATTAGTTTCTCACAAGTAGCGATACGTTTCACTGGTTAGTATATAAGGGCAGAAAGAATCATAAGTCTCAGCGTGATGCGTGCGATTTATAGATATAAGATAGGTTTATGTATGCGTATAGGTATTAATATAGGATTCGTAAACAAACCACACTGTAGCCAGCGAGCGACGTACAAGCATACACAAATTGTAGCCCATGTAAGTTGCGTGCGTTCAGACACTTCCGCCCGTCTTTCTTTTTGCCATGCGCCAACGTGAAACACATGATCACGTGACCCCCATTTTTCGTATAGTTGTTTAGAAAGATTGCAAAGCGTTTGTTTCGCTTCTTTCAAAGCACTATACCAATTTTCGTTATTCGAATCCATTACAAAATTTAATACAGAGACTTAGAAATACTGTAATTTTGTGTGTGTAAGAGTCTAATATTCTTACGATTTATTCCAATCAGAAATATTAGTCTGCATTTTCATAGTCACTATTCGACTTTTGCTAACCGTACCTCGATTATCCCTAAATTCGTATATTTTATTTCAATTGTGAATATGCGATAAAACACAGAAAAAACTAGGGTTTCCATTAGAACCCATTTTTGGTTCCAAAGGAGCTGCAACAAAAATGAACCCTACTTGCTGAAAAGGAACCCAAAACGATAAATGAGCTCTAAATGATACCTCAGTTGGTGTTCTAAAGGATCCCAATTGTGATTGATCCTATTTATAAGGAACCTTTTTTTCGCTTTCCCCACTTCGACATTTTGTATAATTAATATCATAATTTTTACCTTGAAGCACACATGTAATCGAACTCTGATGGACATAACTTAATGAAGATAATTAAGGAACAAAATATTACCGCAATTTAAATAGATATAATGACTTGATAAATATAATTTGCAGGTTATGTAGCAAAGTTATCAACACAAAGGAATATTCATATGCAAGAAACTTTACGTCTCAAGTCATCGGTCGATAACTGTAAATCGATTCCTAACTTACCAGCCCTACTTTGCAAGCGGTTGGTTTGTGAATGCGCCTCCATGTTGTTCTTTAAAAGTGCGCTCTAAAGGAACCCTTTTGGCTCTTTACAGGTATCTATTGGAGCTCAAGTTCTAAGGGATACCAACTTTTATTTGAGCCGCAACTTTGGTGAACCACCATTTTTTTCTGTGAAGAAATATTAATACCAAAAGTCTCTCCGTGTAATGGTCCTGCTTAGAATGAATACATATATTACATTTTTAAACATTATATTACAGATAAAATTCCTACTCCCAGGTAGAAATATTTGGTCTTGATTTTGTCTTGAATGTCTTCAATATGTATTCAAGACCATGATGTCTGGTTCCGTCTCACCAGCTAGACATTGGAGATATACAGACTTCTCTTGCATTTATGGCTGTTAACTGTGCCAAGACAAGACCAGGTAGACTTGTCTTAAGACAAGAATTGTAAGTCTTGTTAAATATACCGAATTGCTCTTAAAGAAAATTATATTACCAATTTGTGGCTTTAACATTTGCCAGGGTCAAAATTCGAGAAGTTTTAGTTTGTAAATTTTATTGTCCATTATACTCCGATCTCTATAAACTATGGACCTCACCGGCAGGGTCTGCCATTTCCAGGAATCAGGTAGCTATGTGAGGACCAAACAGTTGACATCTGCTGACGATTAAGATTTTACAACCGATAAAACTTGTAATTTTGTAATAACTAATTTTTAAATAAGAAATTAGGAACCTGTCTGGCTCAAAAACTGCAGGCATATACAATTTTCCATAAAAAGATTAAAACTGTCATTTTCTAGAAGTATCTAGTGAACTGTTCACAGAAAAAACTGGGGTTTCTATTAGAACCAATTTCTGGTTCCAAAGGAGCTGCAACAAAAAGGAACCTCTTTTGCTGAAAAGGAACCCAAAATTATAAATGGTTTCTAAATGAACCCAAAGTATGGGTTGTAACGGTTCCAATAGAGCCTTTTTTCACTGCTGCCTTGACTCACTACGAAGATTTTACAAGTTAATGATGCACATTTTACTTTGTAATTTAGATTAAATAATATTGTACTGGGAAAAATTTAATGAAGAAACTAAAATTATAGACATTAAGCATTCTTGAAAGGAAGATATTGCACATGAAATATGACAGTTTTTAAGGTTATGTTGAAAATCCGACGTTTTCAACTGCGCATGTATCAAAAAAGCGCGGTACTATTTAAAATGATATAATATACACTTGCAATATTACGTTAACATTACATTGTTCAGGAAGTTAGGTATTTCTGTCATTCAATCTAATTTATTTTCAAAGAGGATACAAAGTGTTTGTTAATATTTATTTGTGTAATTATTCATAGTACTTGTTGATTTCTAATAGGCCCGCGCTTTTCGGCACATGCGCAGTTGAAAATATGAATAGCCATCTATCGGATATCAACGAACTAAAAAGGAACCCTAAAAAAGAGTTCTATTGGAGTCTCAGTTCTAAATGATACCAACTTTTACTTGAGCCGCAACATCACTGAATCCTCAGTTTTTTCTGTGTTGGAGATAGTAAAAAATGGACAACATTTTTAGTTTCGCCATCCAAACAACATAATTATTGCAGGTAAATAAATTTATTGATACATAAACAATAAATACCATGAAGACAAATAATGTAAACATTCTATAACGTTTGAAGCGGATTAGTGATGACCCTTCCCATGCAGAAATTTTGCCGTGGCCCCGATCGGGTTCGGATCTGGCCAAATCCGGCGCGGATCCGGAAACCGACCTGGGCCTGAACCGTGATGAAACACACGGCCCGATCGGTGCCGAACGTGGCAGCCCGATCTGGCTGCCAGGTCGGTCCCGGACCGGATCCCGATTAATTTCCTGTTGATAATATTTATAAAATTTGGGTATTTTTTCTAAAATAATTAATAAAAAACAAAGTTAGTGACGATCGATTTCATTTCCCACAGTTTCCGGTTCATCGAAATTAATATTTTCTTCCTCTTCATCTTCATCATCAGCTTCAGAACCTAAAATATAATTAAATACACGTTTGTCAGTCTTCTTAGAATATAACCTTATATTTACAAATTGAGACCGTAATTATTTATAGGTATTAAATTATGAGCTGAATAATTTGCTATTAATTAAAAAAAACTAATAATGTCAATGGAGGATAGCCGTGAATATATAAATTTTGATAAACAAATTTAATATTATTTTTAATATTGAGGTTAGATTTCACTGATTTACTTACTTGCATTTCCGTCTCGTAAATATGGTATCCTGGTTATCGCATGGTCTTTCTGAACCCGCGGAGTTCTTTTACGCTTTGGCATTGTTTATTGAATCCTTTTTCACGTATCACACTTGAAATCTATTTCAAAATTGAATACCTGTCAAAACTGCACACACGTAATTCGCTACTTCACAGAACACATACTAGGTGTCGTTGTAGGCGGTAACCCGGCCACCGGGTCTGACACGATGCTGAAACCACGAAATATACCCTATCCGGGACAGACCCGGCCAACCCGATCAGGGCCTGATCGGTAAAATGGATCCAGTATGGCGATTTCTGCATGGGTTAAGACATCAAAAACAGTCTGGTTCCGTCTCATGAGCTACACATACATAATGACTTGGAATTGTCGAATTGGTCTTTACCCAAGACAAAATCAAGACCAAATATTTTTTAACTCTTTTTTCTCGGGATTTTTTTATTATTATACGACATCATAGAGATGTAAAATAAATGAATTGTTCACGACAATATAAATAAAATAATTTAAATCGATGACAATTTTTCTTCGCATAATATTCTGTTTTTTCGCGTTTTATACCATTTTAACACTTTTGATAATGTCATGAAATATCACTTTTAATGAGCACTTAAAACTTTTATCGACAGACCTTAGAAATTTAATCGCGTACTGCGACAGTTTTTTTAATAACAAATTTTTTTAAAGTTTCATGTAAAGTTTTGCTTTTTAGGTGTTTTAGACTATTTTACAATGATTAGGAATTACATCAAATGTGATTTGTTCGGAACATTCACTTTTTATCATGAAGATGGAACTTAGAATTTTTTTCCTTAAAAAAAAACCCAGAAAAAAAATTGTTTTCGCGATATTTGTATTTATAGTTTTTCTAAAAATTAGAACACATGAACATTATTTTTAAACGTATTTTTTCATTTTTTAAATATTTACACTGTCGGCATAGTACTGCCCCGATCGTGGAGCCAACCGTCCGCCAGTACTGGGCAAATTGCTGATTATCTGTACTGGTGAACAGTACTGGGCCAGTACTGCACTGGTAGTGAACTCCGGCGGACCATTAAATTTTCCACCTGCACTGCTAGAAATATGTTGAAAATTCAACCAATTTTCAACCACTTTTGTGGTTGGAATCTCGTTCATCCACGAAATTGAAATAAAGTTCATTCAAATGTAGTTGAAAATTCAATAAGACGTTTGCGCATACAAAATGCGCCTTCATACTTCCCGCGAAGCCAGACCCCAACGAGACAAAGTCCCGCGAGGCGTTATTTCGTACGTTTGTATCATGAGATACAAGGGAAAGAAGCAGCTTTAAAGAAGAAAAACAAAAGGTACGTTGAAATAATATTATCATAATGGTAAAATTTCATTCACACTATCGGTACTAACTGCTGTATGCTTTTTTAGGTTATGTTTACAGAGTGTCGAAAAGTTTGTCTGATTGGGCGCGCAACTCATTATGGTAATATAATTCTAACACCTTATGTTTTTCTTCTTTAAAGCTGCTTATTTTCCTAAATATTATATGCACTTTGTTAATCTCATGGATCACATGACACAAACGTACAAAATAACTCACTGATTCCTTATCAGAATTCTTTTGGTACAGTTAGTGAATTTCAAAGCACAATATTTTTCAGGAATCTTCATGGGTTTTATTTAAGATTTTTGAAAAATTATAATTGCTTTGAAATTCACTAACTGTGCCGAATAAATTTTTTTCTCGTTACTGAAATTTCAATTACATGTTGTTGGAGTTTCAACTGCATGGTTGAAATTTCAATTACACGTGTAGCTGATTTTTCATTCACAAGTACCCAATGGGAAATTCACAACGGGCGCAGTACTGCGTCAGTACCGGCTAGTACTGGCAAGTTACTGGCAGCCAGTGCTGGTACCTATACTGGCATATCTCTGGGATGATAACGCTATTCTGTACTGGGGTGCCAGTGCTGGCCCAGTACTGAATATCGATGCTGGCGCAGTACTGCCACTATAGAAAATTCACAATAGTCGCAGTACTGTGCCAGTACTGACTAGTAATATCGCGCTACTGGCAGCCAGTACTGGTGCAGTACAGCCGCGGTACGGCACACCACCGGCACACCACCGGCACACCACCGGCACACCACCGGCACTGTACTGGCAAACTCCTGGCGTACGAAAATTCCGGAGTTAATTTAAAGAATGATAAAAAATCAATGAATTGTTTTTAGGACGCATTTACTTTATCCATTCATCATCATACGACTGCATATCGTCCGAATATCATTTATAATTTCAAAAATTAAAATTTCATTCAAACATTTTGTTTAATTTTAGCACCCACTACTGCTATACTCTAACGATATGACAAAAAGGTATATAAAAAATAAATATTAATTGATTGCGAGTATTTTGACTTTGAATATTAATGGTCCTGTGTAAAGTAAATACATATATTACATTCTTAAATATTATAGTACAAATAAAATTTCTAACGCTACGGGGTATCGAACCTACATCTATACCTAAATCTATCGCCTAGCAGTCGGGAGTCTTAACCATTGCGCTAAACCTACAAGTTGAAACTCAATGAAAAAAGCCATCCTCATAAATTACAGCTCAAAAAAGTTAAAACATCAAATTTTAAACTCTTTTTTACTGATTAAATATTTATTATTATACGACGATATGTAAATGTAAAATATACGAACTGTTAACAGAAATATCAATAAAATAATTTTAAAATAAATAATTTAAATCGATTACAATTTTTCTTCGTGTAATATTTCGTTTTTTGTTGTTTTTAGACTACTTTAAAACTTTCTACAATGACAGGAAATGTAATTTTTTATGAACATTTAAAATTTTTAACGACGGAACTTAGAAATTTGATCGTGAACTTTGACCATTTTTTAATAACAAATTTTTTTAAACTTTCGTGTAAGGTTTGAGTTTTAGGTGTTTTAGACCATTTTACCATGTTTAAGATTGACATAAAATGTAATTTTTTCTGAACATTTATAATTTTACATAAAGATGGAACTTAGAATTTTTTTCTTAAAAAAAAACAGGAAAAAAGTTGTTTTCACGACAGTTGTATTTATAGTATTTAGACATTTTAGAACACATGAACCATATTTTTAAACGTATTTCAAAATTTTTTCAAATATTTATATGGTCGGCATAGTACTGCGCCGATCGTGGAGCCAGCCGTTGGCCAGTACTTGGCGAATGACCGATTATCTGTACTGGTGACCAGTACTGAGCCAGTGTTGCGACGGTGGTGAACTCCGGCAGAGTAAGGAAAATTCCACCTGTGGCCATTGTCAGCGTTTTTGACTGGGCCCGTAAAGTGCCAGTATTGAACCGACGATTGGCGTAACTCCGTAAGAAACGGGTTGGCCGTCATTCATTAGGCCAGAGTTCTAACAGCACAGGGCCAGCGCTTGTATCCCAGTGTTGGTTTTCCAGCACTGGCGCAGTACTATGCCTGGGTTTCAGCCAGTACTATGCCCGTATTGGTCAGCCAGCTGTAGCTAGCCATTACAGGCGCAGTACTGCGCCCGTTGTTAGAAATGGCCTAAGTCCAAAATTTCCACATGGGTAGTTGAAATTTCAACAACGGTAATTCTATAAAACTTCAACCACATGTGGTTGAAAATTCAACCAGATATTTCTAACAGTGTGGGTAACGACTTCCCGTGTGGAAAAATTTCGTGGCTCTGTACTGTTTCTGTCTAGTCCGCCTTGAGTCGACACTGGCGCGCCACACTGTTAGAAATATCTGGTTGAATTTTCAACCACATGTGGTTGAAGTTTCATACAATTACCGTGGTTGAAATTTCAACTACTTGTGAATGAAAAATTAGCTACACGTGTAATTGAAATTTCAACCATGCAGTTGAAATTTCAACAACATGTGATTGAAATTCCAGTAACGAGAAAAAAAATTTATTCGGCACAGTTAGTGAATTTCAAAGCAATTATACTTTTTCAAATATCTTAAATGAAACCCATGCAGATTCCTGAAAAATACTGTGCTTTGAAATTCACTAACTGTACCGAAAGAATTCTGATAAGGAATCAGTGAGTTATTTCGTACGTTTGTGTCATGTGATCCATGAGATTAACAAAGTGCATATAATATTAAGGAAAATAAGCAGCTTTAAAGAAGAAAAACATAAGGTGTTAGAATTATATTACCATAATGAGTTGCGCGTCCAATCAGACAAACTTTTCGACACTCTGTGAATGAAATTTTCCCATTATGATAATATTATTCCAACGTACCTTTTGTTTTCCTTCTTTAAAGCTGCTAATTTTCCTTGTATCTCATGATACAAACGTACGAAATAACTCCTCGCAGGACTTTGTCTCGTTGGGGTCTGGCTTCGCGGGAAGTATGAGGGCGCACTGTGTACACGGAAAAAAGTACGCTGTAAGATATACTCGGAAAAATGATGAAATATTACTCTGTGGCGCAGTAACGCAGCCTTTCGTGCAACCACGGGGTAATTCTTACAATTTGGGAGAAATTTGTGAACCTCACTTCATCAAAGTGCAAGATTTACTCTGTGAAATTGTAAATCCGTATTCGGATCGAATGGGAATGAGTGACAATTTAGCAATGTCACCCTGTAATCCTTACTTTGTAGCGAGCGCCAGATACAGCTCGCATTGTACACTGCGTGTCTCGCGAGAGTAGGGGTTACACTTTCGCTCAGTAATCCTTGTTCCTTCTAGGAGCAAAAATTATAGTTTCGCATTGTAACGCATACCCAATGGGAAATTACAGACTTGGGCCGATGCTTACAACTGGCGC
>CAKNYM010045871.1:37054-57049 GCA_932195095.1 Andricus curvator | reverse complement strand
ATATTCAGTAAAAAAATCCTGCGGACCTAGAACGGCATACAGGATTACACCCAGCTCCTAGAGTATCAGGTGTCATTCTTGAAAACAAAAATCAACCCAAACCTCCTAATAGCCCACGAAACTGAATCGCGAAGTCGGGCAAGCTCGGCTCGGCCCGAGCCACGGGTTGGTGCTCGTGCATTTTCGGCTTTACACGAGGATGGCCGACGCAACGCGTAACAGAGCCGTCTCACCGACACGCTACGTTTGCATGTGTCGCTCCCAGATGGGAAAGTGGTGGAACCCGAAAAATCCCACGTTCTGGAGCCTCTGTACCATGATCCAATTCACTTATGGTCTAGCCAAAATACGTCCCATTTTCGTCCAAATCGCGCATACCAGCTTCGCGGGCCATGTTGGTTACCATTCAACACAGCCACCAGCTGTACATTTATTCAATGTGGCGGTGTAGCTGGTATCGTTGCTGATTGGCTGCAATTTTTTTTACTTGCGCGTGGCTAGACCTGGTGTGAATTGGATCATGCTCTGTACTGGAGATACTGTTTCCACGAGACTACAGGGAAAAACGGCTTGCGTTTCGGCCGCGAGGAGAAACGGTTTAGGCGTCTAAGCCGTTTCTGTCCTTAACGTATTTCAATCCGCTTTCCCTCTGGCGCTCATTCAAACCGTTGTTACGCTGAAGCTTTTCAAATTCGCTTTCGCTCCGCTACTAATTCTACACCGCTTTTACTCTCGGTCCGTCATATAGGCGTAATAATGTACAGGTGTAAATTCGAGGAATCTAACTTCCTGTTTATTTCTGTAGGGCTATTTCTAAATATAGAATAAGTGTGTGACTTGTTTTCGTACTGCATCTCCGCTTACAGTTCTCATGTTGATTATCGATGATTGCCGTTTCCAGGATGAATATTTTAGTTCTTTCTGCATAGGAATGCATGATAAAGGTGTAAGAATGATACAGATGTGTCGTGCAGCTTTCAGTATTTTTATGTGTAGGGGATTTGAGCATATAGTCCATTTTTATCGTTATGTTAGTGATTTTTTTGATGAGTGCGCAACTGGTGGGCATCTTCGTTGTGTTAGTGCAGCGAAAAGTGACGCGTAGTATTTAGGCTATTGCGTTGTTCCTTTTAAATCTGGACCTTACAATTGCGCATTGGATTTTATAGCGGTTTTTACAATATTTGTATATGATCATTTAACTCCTTTGTTTATTTATTTTATATGAATGTTTTATAATTGTAATCCATTTGTTATAAATAATAATTATTATAAAAGTCGCGGGACGTGACATACAAAAAAAATTGATGATACCTCAAATGTTTTTTTTTATAAGGTCTGCAACTTTTCTTCAAATTATTATTTATTAACATTTTTAATCGTTCTCGAGATAAGCTTGAAAATCATGATTTTATGGGGATTTTGTGGTTCTGACCATATAAATATAATTTGCTCAAGTTTACATCAACTACATGAATATACAGAGTATAAAGGATATCAGAGGTGAGCGCTGTTCAGAACTACGCCCGTTATTATTCTGTAGAAATTTTCTTTTAGTTGAATTTTTTTTTAGTAAATTATATTTTTTTTTCATTATTATTTTTTTTATGATTTCTTAAGATAACGTATATACGGTAGTTTTTAAAATTCTTTACTTTATAGTACGACATTTTATTACCTCTTTAACTGTCCTAGATTTTCGACTGACATTCTTTCTTTACACATAAACAAACATCAATTGATGAATAAAGTGGACTTCATGAAAGAGTGTCTTCGAATAACTTATGAAAAAGATTTTGCATTTTAAAACTATATTACTTGCACCGAATCATCGTAAACAATTATTTATAACAGATCATATATTGGCGCGGAAAGACCTCATATAAATTACAATATTATGTTGCAGAATACCGTATTGTAAAACAAATCGTCCAGTATCAACAAGTATTGTTCGACAGTGTATAACTTATTCAAACCATAGAGCCCATAAAGGGTGAACCAATGAGTGCATGTGATTGGTCGCGTAGCGCCGGGAAATAAGACACTGATCAACACGAACGACGTTGTTATGCTTAGGAAAAATAAGGCGCGTAGATCTGCGCAGATTTTTTTGAATGGAGGGAGAAATATGGTTACTGACCAAACCTTCTTCTTCACATTCTCTCTTTAGAATTTTTATTTTGCATAAATATCGAAAAGCTTAAGAGCAAGTATAAAATTGTTTATACGTAAACCTTCCACAATCCATAAGGAATGTTTGTGCCAAGTTTCAGATGCATATGTATTGTGATTTAGAAGAACACTGCTTACAAAGGATTTTCACATGAACCTTATAAACTCCTGTTTTCAGCCCCATTGGCGTGGGCACTGGGAGATTAAAAATAGAGTTTCCAGATGGAAAAGAGGTATCAGGTATGAACACCTGTGCACAAAGGACGTCACTCTTGAATAGGATAAATTACTGAGTTGAATGGCAGAGTGATAACCCTAAAACTGTCGTTTGGGTTGAACCACAAGGCTCGCTTCAAGGTCTTCTGCGCTCTACATCACTCTTGTATTTATAATTTCGTTAAGAGTCCTCTCAGGTTCTGACGCGTCAGAAATACGTCTCCTCTAGGGAAAACCATTCTAAATTTTAAAAGCTTTTTATTCCTTATAGCCCAGGAAGCCAAATAAATAGTATTCTAAAACCTAATCCCTAAAATCTTCGATTGATCACGTACAAATTAAAAAATTCCCAAAAGCCTGAACCCAACCTTACGAGAAACTCATAAAAAAGAGACACTTCATAATTCTTTACAGCCATAGTTGACCGCGAAAGAGTCGGTGAACTCCTTGCAACGAGCAATGGGATTACTAAGCAATTCACAGTAAGCCACTCCACTCACGCTCCGAGTCCCAACTCGACTTTATTTTTACCGCAAGACTAAGCGCTGAGGAAGGGGCAGCCTTTTTGGGGCGTTTTCTGTAGAGCTGGAACAAGACAGGTACCAGCGACTCGCAAAAGCGTCAGTTTAAGTTTATCCTTGAGTTGACAAGGATCTTGACTTGATTCTGCACTCGCAGCCATGCTCCTAGGTCAAACAGCGCCTGAGTGAGGAATTGGGTCAACAATTGCTCCCTATGTTCAGCTGTTAGCTTCTTCAGGGCTTCTGTCATTTAGGCGCCAGCGGCACCGTTCCGTACCATTTGTTTGCGTAGCCCGTTATTAATATTGTAGGCGTAGGCAGGGATCTTGACTTGTAATACAATAACACATGGTTCCTCAGAGTGATAAACAAACAATTATGGTGGAAGAATTTAAATCATCATACGAATTTCTCTCATCATTCTTGTAGTGAAGTAAAACCTACCGTCACTCGCCTTTTATCGATTGCCATTATTACATTCTCATCAGAGAAGGTATTAGATTTGTGTAAAATTTGACCCCCTCCGTTTTTCTCAAATGTCCACGTTTTGAGACATTCTGAACCCAAAAACAGGTTTTCGCGAATGTGTCTGTCTGTCTGTTATGTATGTATGCATATATGCATATATGTGTGTGTATGTATGTAGATTTTTATTTTATTAGCACGATAACTTTCGAAAGAATTAACAGATTGGATTGGGCTTTGGTACACTCTTCAAGTGTCCTAAAATGAAGGTCAAGTTCGTTAGCCAGCCATTTTGGATAAAAATTCAAAAAGTGGACGCTTTTTCAAAATTTTTGAGACCATTTTTTCAAATTTAAAAATTATATGTACGGATGTTCGTACTACTCAACAAGACAAATAATTTATCCCAATGACTTTTTTTGATAAAACAAAAATTACTTGAGTTATAGCATTTACAACATTACAAAAAAACAAACGAAAATTAACATTTTAAGCCAAACAACGCACGATACCAAAAAAGTCAGGTAAAGAAAAATGTTTCTTTTTAAACAGCCTACAATATTGTGATAAGACTTTTTTTAATTTTCTTGAAAAATCGAAAATTCAAATTTTTATCGCATAAGAAAATCATGAAAAATAAAAAAATTCCATTTTCCGGTCAAAATATACAAGAAAGGAAAAAGGATGAATAGACAAAAATTGTGCACTCAAAAAATATCTACCAATTTCTTATTAATCACTTTTTGATGGGACGCGTAGTTTTTGTTTCATTTGTAAAAAAATGATTTGGGAATAAAATAAATTGAATTTTTGGAAAAATGACACAAACCACGAAAAAAATTAATAGACAAAAGTTGTTCAACCAAAAAAGATCTAAAAATTTGTTAGAAACTTTTGTTATGAAAATACATTTAAAATAAAAAAATTTACTTTTTGGAAAAACGATACGCGCTACAATAACAGTAGTTAGGAACAACTATGGCTCGCCAGACGGCCTACCCCCACTCATCGGCTACTTACCCAGACGTCTGGCGCCAGTCGGCGGCTGGATGGGGCCTTGCCTCGCTCGACGCTTGTGTTTGCTTAAAGTCTAGGAATGGAAGATAAGGAGTAGATGGACAAAATATGAAATTTCAGTGAGTTGTATACTTGTGCAGGGTGAATGGAGTTTCGTAGACTGTATGGCGCCATATTTAAAGCTGTACTTATGTCTTCTTAGATTCTAGACTACTGCTGAAAGAATAATTAACTTCTATGATTCTACTTTAATGACTTTTAATTAAAAAATAAATTGCAGAGTTCAATAATAAAACTTATTTTCTAAAAGAAGGGGAAGATAAATAAATAGATTAGAGTTATGTTTAAACCTATCAAAATAGATTTATTCACCAAATTTTCAAAAAAAATTACATTTAATTACGACTAGTAAAACCGGTTTATAAGTCAAAAATTAAAAATAGTTCACATCTAAAAGATAAATATAATTAAAATTATCGATTATTATGACGATTATGATTATTGTTATTACTCATTACACATCGTAGACAGGGATATCGCTTTATTTCATTGAATAAAATCACACACACACAAAGACGCTTTCCTTTTCTTCCAAACAAGAATTTCCAATAAATCTTGAAAGTAGAGACATACAAGTGACGTAGCATGAAAAGAGAGAGAGAGAGATACTTGAAGATTTATAGATAATAATAAACACATATCGCAAAAATATATTTGATAAACTCTTAAAGTAACACGTACTGCGCTATGTTAAATGTAAGTATACTATGTGAGATATAAAGTAGCAAGTTGTGAAAAGCAAGATTGAACACAGGATTCAAGATGTGTATTAATACCCCCTTGTTATAATCTCCACCTTGAAACCTGTCTTCAGATTTGTGCAAAACGCTCGGCTTAATTTTATATTTTTTAAAAATAATTTTATCAAAATTCGCAGCAATGCGATCATTTTCTACCAGATTTTTGCTAAAAAGTCTGGTAAATTTACGCAAAGAAAAACCACTGCACATATGATAAAACAACATAATACAAAACTGACCACACACGTCCGAAGAGGAACTTTGTAACTCTGCTGTGTTCCATCGGAATAGGGTACAGTTTCCTCGCAGACGATAAAGATGTTGAGGAATAAGAGGCGGTAGGCCGTAGCTGTCAAAGTACGTTCCGTGGCCATTTCGGTAAATATAAACCGCAACCCAATGCGATCCGTTTTTATTGTGTGGATCCGTGTTGAAAATCAAAGCAGCCGGTCTCATCCACACCTTTGATATCCGATCCGCAGGGAATACACCAGTGGTATGTCGTGGTATTGCTTGAAGTGCTCGAAGTATCTGAAGGCTGTTTATCTCTACCCTGGCGGACCGACCGAACGCAGGCGTTACGCTGCAGCGTAACGGTAAAGTAATGGTAAAGTAATGGTTGAAATGTTGCAATTTTATTATGATTAAATAATTAAAATCACTACATACCTTCGGCACTGCTTCCTGAAAGCCTTATGATAATCTAAAATTTCCGTTGAGCGCCAGGCCTGTTCGAGGCCACTTAAATTCCCAAAATTCAAACCTCAAAATTAATTAAATAGAAATCCGGAAATCTCACAACAAAAAAAAACAACGATAAACTATACTCAATCCTAGGAACGCAGTGTACCGGCTTCTCGCACGGTCAGCTCAGACTCGGTAGTTGGGCGTGCTTCGCAAATAAAGAGGGTTCAAAAATATCAATAAATGACAACTCATTATTTACACCCAATAGAACATGTAATTTATTTGATGCATGTTAACCACAAAGAAAGAGAAATAACAAGCCCGATTTAACAATTGACCCTCTGCCATATGACGGATCACGACAGAATCTAATGGTTTACTATCTTAAAAATTGGTCGAGACTCAAATCATAATTTTCTCGACATGTTAACAATGAGAAAAATCTTAAATTCTAACCTAAAATACTCGACCTAAACTAACCTTGAGTGGTTAGGCTTCTCTGCCCGGAACTCCATGCTAGGCAATTTCAAACGAAACTTAAGAGCGCTCAATTCTAACCTAGAATCGAGCCAGGCCAACAACCAGAAAAATTCAATTTAATCGCTTAAACAAAACTCAAAAACAACCATTCACAAATATTCCGTACGATTAGAACTGAAATTCTTTAACAAAATTCGATTGAAGAAAATTATCCATCATGTTGATTTCAGTCTAGTCATTAGTGAAAAAAAAAAATATATAAAAAAACTGACTATAGCCTAACTTCACTAAATTAGTAATGACACATGACTGATCACAGCCTAATTTATTCAGTTAGTAATAGCCAAACTCAAATCTATAGTTAAACTCAACATTACCCCAAAATAGCACATAACCTAGACCTCTATATTTCAACCATGATTTTAATAATTTGCTTCACGAAATCTCAAACCTTACATCTTTAGTTTTTGGAGAAATTGGGCCCAGCTCGCCTATCTCTATCGACTCTAAATTCACTCAAATAATTACTACCCACATGGCTTAATTATCTCAATACAAACTAATGACCTGTACATAAATCAATATCACATTCCACGTTTGATAAATAATACACTCTAAATTCGGCAAATAACATATTTAAATTTTGATCAATAAAGTACTTGAAATTCAGTAAATAGTACCCTCGAAATTCGGTAAATAGCCTATCAAAATTCCATCAATAGCATACTTGAAATTTAGAACATAACATGCTCAAAGTTCAATCAAAAACATTTGAAACTCAGCAAGCAACACATTCGAAATTCTATCAATGATACATTCGAAATTTACCAAGGAACATATTCCAAATTTGCATCTATATTACCTCCGAAATTCAACAAGTGACATATTGAAAATTAAATCACAATTATATTCGAAATTTATCAACACCATATTTAAAATTCATTCACAATTATATTCGAAATTTATCAACAACATATTCAAAATTCATTCACAATTCTCGCCACTCAAAGTCTATGATTTGCATGCATTTTGAAGGGGGTGGGGCAAAGGAAAAGCTCTAGACTGAGTGATACTCGAAAGGAACTCGATACGTTATTTCTCAACACTAGAAAATTGAAATCCATCTTTTTATCGTTAACACTTTGGAGCAAATCTCAACTGGCGGCTCAGTTCCATGAAATTGCACAATTCTAAGTTAACACATGAAAAGAGGCTTACTCATGATTAAAGAAAATTGGGTTTCGGGACACAACTCATCTGGGGCTCCATTACGTGACCAGGTGTAATTTATTCGAAATGCTCAACGGGGTTATAGTTTAGGGGTCATTCTTCATGTGGCAACACTCGAATGGGGGCTCAGTTCACTAGTCACAAAAGGGATTCACCATTGGGGAGACATTTCGAAAAAATAGTATTATAATCACTTCTTATAAATCACAATAAATCACTAATAAAATAAATAGGAAGGCCCGGTTAAAGATACTCCGCTTCGACCAGGTGTGACGCCATTTTCTCAACAGTAATGAAAATTATCGAAGTTAATGAATTTGATCCACTGTGGCCACGCGTCGAGCGTAGTCTCTTTTACTTATCAAACAATAGTTGGCCTTACCCGTAGAGTTCTGGAACGATGTGGGCGAACTTCCTTGGTGATGAGGAGTTGTTGAGTGTGTCTCGACTATGTTTTTGGTAAACTACTCGACCATGGATGCTTAACGAACACGAGAAAACGTTAGAAAAAAATACTCTCGACTGGACGCTGCGGCAGTTTGCTAACGGCGGCTTCCAGCGGTTTGCCAACATGCAGGGGCCCGACTTCAATGACAGCAACTTCGTTTTTTTATTTTTTAACGCTGAAAAATAAACTTGTTGCAATTACGACATGACCATTTAACGTAAATTTTAACGTATTATTATAATTGCAACAGTCTACATATTTATTTTGTTTCTTTTATTAGTTATAATGCCATATTACTTTACCATTACTTTACCATTACTTTACCGTTACGCTGCAGCGTAACGCCTGCGTCTGATTGATTTTTTAAACAGAAATTAGAGCTATGCGATTTTCCATTCGATCGGGCAAATTGGGTCTTACATGAAGAAATGTTCTTAGAAATTGAATTTCTGTAAGAGCACAGCCCAACTACCCTGTAAGCGAATTTCGTGCGGCAGTTGTGTGGTAAAGCGAGTCGTAGTATTATGCGGAAAATACTTCATACTGCTATTACTTGGTAAAATAAGGTGAAATTGATCGTTATTTATTGTAATTTTTTTAAATCACTGGCATGTATCCAAGAATTGAATTTATCAGAATATCCCATCCACTTGACAAGTAACTATTTTTTGGAACCTTTCCCCTTACTACGTATCACTCGTTCAATTATAAATTCTGTCTCATTAATATCAGTATCTTTCTTTACACCCGACAGTTCTTTCTCGTAAAAAACTCCGTCTATATTCTCACCAGCCAGATCTTGTAACTCGTAAACATGTGGGATTTGTCTACGACTCGTTATTACTCGTTTTATCATAAAAATCTCTTCTGTCCATCCAGCTTCGTAACCTTTCGTGAAGACGCCCTTCTCTCTACTGATTCGTACGTGATCAGAGACCTTATATTTAGGCTTTTTAACACGCAAGGCTTTTCTACCGTACTTTCTTTGAATACTTAATCGGGCGTGTGCTGCATTTTCCAAAGTCACCTCTGATGGCCGCATTCCTATACTGGAATGTCGCGCAGTATTATAGCCCTGTACAAGTTGTTGTAAAACATCAATGTAACGATGAGTATTATTATGAGTGAAATATCGCCACATACTTCATTCATAGATTTATCTTTAAGAGGGTCAACCCAGACGTATTTACTCAATACGTCAATGACCACAAGCCGATACAGGTATCCATCGTTGGAATCTTTTAAATGTTTTAAATCGACTAAATCTGCTTCCCATAAATCATCTATATTTGATATATCGTAATTTATTCTTCTAAAACGACGATGAATAGGTACATGTAGATTATATGAATCTTGAGATTTCAACCACTTGACTACATTTGCACGTGAGACTCTTCCACGCACAGCGTTTGCGAGTTTTTCAAAACCAGCGTAAGAGGCTTCATGGGATGGGTCGAAATAAATTTCTTCCAACAATTTCATGGTTTTAGAACAAAGTTTTCCAGTGATTACTACTTCTTTTCCCCCCTTGGGATTTAACCGAACCCGTGCTGCGAGGTGTTGCTCGCTTGCTACTTCTACCTGGAGTGTCAGTAATACCCTTGTAAACATCGTTACCACTAATGCTGCCTTCTTCTTCGGTCATTAGCGGGTCATAAAGTCCAGGCGATAGTTTGGGACTACGTCGGCTACCTGACTCTCTCGAAGAGATTATATTTTCTTTCCAGTATTCTCTATTTCCGACAATCTCTCTAGACATGCCGATTTCATGAAGGATTATGGCAAACTGCTTTCTTCCCGGCGGTTTTACCTTTTTTCTCAACCTCAATGCATCGTTTATCAGATCACTAATATTTGCATTTTTTATGGATTCACCATCTATAAAGAGAGAACCATGTGAATCCCATTTTACACGTTTTCGCACATCTGGTTCACAAGGTCGTTGGAGTAAAACAATTCCTTCATTTCTAAAACTTTTTGGAATGGTTGCAATAATATCATCACTATTTTTAAAATAGTTTTCCTCATCATCATCATTATCACTAATATTGCTTGCAAAACCCATATTTTTATCTCTCTGATTATCCTGCTCTTTATTCGGTTTTTTATGCTTCCATGTTTCCTGGGTAAAAATAAAAAAAATTGTAATACTTGTTGATACATTTTCCATTTTTCACGCTCATCTTTCAAGAACGGTGAATTTAATATTTGACTCATTTCAGCATCGAGTCTGGTCATAATATTACCTGTAGTTTGGGTCGTATTTTTGAGATTGGGAACTTTGTAGTTAACACTAGAGAAGATATTATCTACAGGAGTCATCGAAGAAGCGTGCGCTGTCGCATTTTCAGTATTACTCTCTGATCCGAAACCTTTTTGTAGAAGTTTTTCTACCTGCTCGCTTGGCACCAAAACCATCTTTCTCGAGTGTTCCATAATCGCTAAATGGAAAAGGGCTTCTACTCTCGTGAATTACCTGAGCTGAAAATATTTGAGAGAAGACTGCCGATAATCGGCGCGAGTAATAACGGTAAAAATCCACCCTTCTGAATGATAAACCGTTTTTTTTCCAAGTACCCTTCGATGCTGTCAATTTTCTTAAAGTATGTTTATGTTTTTTTAACTTGTGGTTTTCATGTGTTTTCAAAGGTATATTCCCTGCCAAAATATTTAGAGCGCACTCGCATATACATTTTACGAGTTTTGCATTAGCTGTGCTCAGAATCGCTTTTCGTTGATTACGATCGAGGCGACAGAGCGCATGCAATGCTACCGTGTTTTTTTCAACAATGTGTTTACGTGCACTCGACGCCATTACAGACGTACAACTGGTATCTGATCAACTCGAGTACCACCTTTTATATTTTTGACAGGTATGTACACATATGAAAACCCATCAGTTGGAAAAATATTTGTTCTAAAACGAAAATTATCGGGTGCAGACTGCTTTAAATCTAAAAGAAGGTAACCATGAGGTTGAGATGTCGCGTCCTGATAGGCTTCCTGTAAAAAACGAGGATTTTCTGAATATATTTGTCGAGCAAGATGTTGAAATTGAGCTCGGTCTCGAGGATTTTTAAAAACAACAACATAATTTGTGTTGAGTGATATATCCCTTTGTCCATGTCCGTGATGAAATAAATTTTGCGAGGTAAAGATAACACTAAGATTTTTGTGGTGGCTGCCTTTAGTGAAAAGATCTACAATTGTATTGTTTGAAGATTCACGCATAAGATCATCGATAATTATGAGCCTTGGACGGTCATTATCGCTAGAATAATCAGTCGGCTGCGGTAAGCCTTCTCTAAATTCTAAGGTTTTACCGTATTTAGGATAACCCGACTGCCATTCTGAATAGTAAAAAAGAATACGTTTAAAATGTGTATCACACATGACATCGATGTAGTTCAAGAATTTTTTGACAAAACAAGTTTCCCGCATCCACTTGGTCCGCAACCCATAGCTATGAAAGGATGTTGCCAAAGAGGATCCATTTTCTATACTGGTATATAATTCACTATAGTTCATTATTTATAGTAAAATCACATAGTTAAAAAAAAGTGTTTTTCTGAAAACTAATTAGCTTGTCAGCGTGGTCGGTGTGGAACCTATATAAGCTTTTTGCGGTTCCACACTGCGAACCTGTATAAGCTTTTCTGGTTCCGCGCACGGACCAGGCTTTTTAAGCTTATTAGAGCCCGGTTCGCATGCCGAAAATCAGCTAGTTCTCGGCAGCCGCATTCCCGGATCGCCTTTATTAGCTTATTCTCTGGCCATTTCACATGTTGGGCCACCCGCGCCGGCCGATGGTGTGAAAATATAATTGCTATTTGCCTCAAACAGTGAATATCTCACGAAAATAATAGAAATATGGAGAAAAAGAGCGTAGAGTTTATGGTGTTTTTAATCAGTCAAACACTTTTGAATCTGAACAACTAAAAGCCTTTACAACCTGCTCTCGAGATCCCATCGCAAGATGCTATCTTATCTTACCTGAGGTGGGATCTTAATCTCATATACTCTCGCACGCAAGGATTGTTCAGGAAAATAGAAAAATATCATATTAGCTAGAAGCATATTTTTTATTTCAGTTTCAGAAAAATGGTTGCAGATAACAGATTCAAAATTTGTTTAATAAACTCTTGTTATATTTCCATTTAAAATGCATACACATGTTTTCTCACATATTACACGCACACACACATACACTCATGCACACGAAGAGTGTGTATACACGTATATACATACTTGTGATTGGTGATATTAATGAAGACTTTCATTTTTGAACATTGAAAATAAATCATACAATTTATCGTTGAAATTTTGCCCGGGCTATTGTTTTAAATATGAAAAATGTTTTTCTACAAAGAATTATTATAAACATATGACAGATATATTTTAAATTAAATATGTGGACTGAAGGTACGAAAAAACTTTTTGACCGTCATCAGTCTTTTTTTAACATTTTACATAGATTATCTTTCATTTCGTTTGTAATTTGAGTATTTAAAATACATGTTATTTCGCCAAATACAATTTCAAAATGTGAATTTACAAACTCCGGCGACAATTTGGTCTTTTGTTGTTGCATAACCCTTTCTAGTCCAGTGGGACACATATGTCCCAGTAGCGTGTTTAAAAATCCATAACTCCGTGAAAAATTTAGATATCTTCAGTTTTTTTTCGGCATGAGCTTGAGAAAATCATTCAACAAACGTAAAAAATTTGCCCACTCATGGATCTTGTTGCATGCCAATACTATAACTGCATATCGCATCGCAAATTTGGAATTTTTTTAACGTTTTGTCACGAATGACACAGCTCCACAAGAAAAGAACGAAGTGTTTTGTTACACAACTTAGATCACCATACCCATACGTTTTTTGGGTCACTGAATCCGAATTTGGGGTCAGTTTTACCCCATCAAGTCAGGATCAAGGTCATTCCAAGGTCAAAGGTCAGAATTAGACAAACTTTTGAATCGGAGAAGAGCTTTCGTAAAAGACGTTTTCGGGGACGCTGAATCCGAGTCTGGGGTCACAGGTGAAAAATCATGAATTATAAGGTTTTTCAGGATAAGGGTTGAAAATGCAACCCCCGAAATGGAAATGAAGACTCCTCTCAAAGAGATGTATTTTCTGGGAATACCCCTGAGTGATTTTCGGCACCAGTAGTCGGATCAAAGAATTTCGACTCCTTTCCACAGATGAAAATTTGCGACTTCAAGGTTCTATGAGCTAAGGGTTAGGAATACAACCACAAAAAATGAATTTTAAGACTTGTCCTGAGAAAAGAAGTTTTCTAATGATACTCCTGAATGATTTTGGGCACCAATAGTTGAATAAGGAATTTGAAATGACTTTCACAGATGAGAAACTGTGAGATTCAAGTTTTTCGAATTAAGGGTTGAAAATACAACCCCCAAAATGAATTCAGAGTCTTGTTTAGTGGAGGAGCATCTTCAGAGGATACATAAAAGTAATTTCTGATACGAATAGTGCACCTCAAAAATTTTAAATCCTTTTTTCGGGCATATGGGTTGGTTTTCCCTCCTAACGGTAGTTTTCAGTGAATGAAAAATTATGACAATTTTTTTTCGTCATCTGGGACCCTGTCGGACTTCATTCCAAGAGGTTTTATTCCCATGGGGTACGTAGAAAAAACTCGGACTAGAAAGGGTTAAAGTACTCAAATTTAACATTCACAATTTGACGCACAAATTCACTGGATGGCCTGTGTATTTTCTCTGCCAAAAAATAAGCACTCAATTCTTCCACGAAAATATCTTTGCAGAGCTTGACATTCGATAAAACCCGCTCCATACTTCTTATGCGTTCATCGATGCAAACGACAATGTTGACGAGGCCTTCAAATGTAGGTGCTTGAAGAACAATCCCGGGGACATAGAGTTTCTCATTTTTTCCTTGCGTTTCGCTATTTGTTGGTGTGACTGCTGTTGTCGCTGCTGCATTTTGTACAATCTTTTCGAATAAAATAGCTTTTGCATTGTACGAAATTGTGAACAACAAGTTATAACGGCCAATTTTTATCGGTAAAGAACGGAGGTTGGAGTTATTGTTGCTGCCACGATCCTCCAAGTAGGAACAAACGAGATCGAATTTTTGTTGTAATTATAGATAGATAGATAAACGTTTATTTTTTAGCCTGCTGGCCTTAACAAATTGACTTGCTTACACTTCCATTTTTTTACAGAATTTTCTTAAAACTAACCCTTGAAACTAACATCCTTCCACACCTTATCTCTAACGCCGCTCGCTCTTATCGCATTCCCTTCCTCACTTCGCCTCGCTCGCATGTCCCTACTTTCTTGCTTGCCTCGCATTACCAAACTCTGCCTCCGCGGCTAATACCTAATACTTATCTACTATTTACAATATTTACATTTACTTATATTTACTTCCTCCTCTATTTACAATCTTTCCTTCTCCATTCCTCTTCCTCCTTCCTCCTTCCTTCTCTTCTTCTCCATCTTACCCAATACCCCCTTCACCCATGCTACTGCCCTTTTGTCCCCCCTTTCATGCATCAATACCTCCATGCTTATCCCACTCCTTTCCACCTCCAGGCACTCCTCCAACCAGTGCTCCACTCTTGCCTCCCCCTTCCCACATAGTTCACACATCCTCTTTTCCCTAGCGAGCCAGTACCTATTGAAACCCTCCATGCACCCACATCTCATCCTCGCTATAAGCTCCTGACTTCCTTTTTCTCCTTTCTCACACAATATTATATAGTATATATAGTATATTGTTGCAAGAATCAGAGGTTGACGATGTGAATATTTAGCTTTTTTCACTGTTACACTTCCAGATGATAACACATCTGCAGGGCAAATTCGTTTTTTTGATACACTTTCCACTATTAAATCTTGTGAGGCTTCACTATGGTTGACGGTAGATTCCATCATCTGACTTGGAGACTGTAACATGTTATATGTTGAAATTTTCAGAGTATAACTGACGGTTTAGGCTCGCGCGGCAGTTTTTATAGGTCACACATGGCGGGCTTACTCGGGTGGGGGCAGTGTAGTATGACGTCACATGTGTTCAACCAATAAGAATAGCTTCACTTGAGACAGAGAGAGAAGCGCGTAGTGGATGTATATATTCCACGCCTGCGTTTTAACCTGATTTACATACGTGTGAATGGGAAAAAATCTAGTTTAACAGTGAATATGAATACTTTTAATTCATTATTAGAATAAATAGTTCAAATATACTTGAATTTCTCTAAATAATATGAATTAAACATATTCGTTAAATTATCTCCATTATTTTCCCATGGACAGCATAATTCAACGTATTGATTGAAAGAGATTGTTTTCCTAGATACCACTGTAATACAGGTAAATAAAGAGGGTGGCGGTACTGTGAAGCTAAGATATTCTGCAGACAATTTTTACCGACTCGGTGGTGCTGGACGTGTAAATGTTTGTTAGCTATTTAGATAATACTGAATCGTCTTTAAAATCTTTTTTAAATTCAAAACATTCAGCTGTGGCAAAACACTTAGGATATTTTCCTTCGTGTTGCGTCATACAATCTTTCCGAATCTCTATCAACCCTAAACTAGTATACACTTCCTGGAAATTCCCTCTATTATCTATATATTCCTTATCTACCATTCCTAGCCTTAAGCAAACACGAGCGAGTAGCGAGACGAGGCGCAGACACACAGATGAGGAGTGGGGGTAGGCGCCAGACATCTAGGTAAATAGCCGAGGAGTGGGGGTAGGCCATCTGGCGAGCCATTGTTGTTCCTAACTACTACTAATAACATTTTATCTAACCAAAATTTTCGCCTAAATTAAATTGAAAAATTTTCTAAGAACCACTTTACGCTAGGATGCATATTTTTGGTTCAAATCGTAAAAAATAACATTGAACATAAACAAATTAAGTTTACTGAAAAACGAGACAAGCTGCAATAAAATGCGTAATAACAAACATTGTTTTTTTTTTTTACAGGATGCACACTTTTTTCAGTTATAAAAACAAGAAAAGGAAAATACGTCTGTTTTTAATATCAATGCATATTATGAATTGTGATGATATACATTTATTGAAATTATATACAATTTTCACGGTAGCTGAGGATAAAATTAAATGCAAAATCAGGAACAAATATTAAAGTAATCATGATAAATACAATTCGTACTTTATTTTACAATATCTAAATAAGGAATCACAGGCCGACGTACAGAAATAAATGTAATATACATTTGATATAATAATGTTGAAAATATAATGTAGAAAATTTCGCATTCTGGACAAAATCGAGTGCGAAGCACGAGGTAGGTGATGAGAATGTATTCGTTAAAGCTAAAGAAGCTTTAACAAAAGAGAATTCACAATCACAAAATTACAGTTGTCGATACTTTGACCTTTAATTTTAAAAGGTATGTGCGCAAATGTGGGGGAAATACAAAGACCGAGCGCGTAGCGCGTGATAAATATATTATCGAGCGCGAAGCGCGAGAATCAACAGTTGTTATTTATTCCTTATGACTGCCATATTATTAAGTTTACAAACAAGTTCTACCTGTTTTAAGCAACTGGCTAGAGTTTGAATCTTAATCATGGCTGCTAATAAAATGGTTTATTTCAGGTTTAATACTCTATCAGGATTGCTGCTTGAATAAAACATCAAGATTTGCTAAAGTTAAATGATCTAAAAGGTAAATAATGTTACAAGCTCCAAGCGCACACGCAGTGATGTACATGTATTTACAATATCCACATTGAGCTCGGTACCATTGGTCCAACGACTCAGCGCCGACACCTGTCAAAATTCATTCAAAATTAATATAATCAGAAAAACCATTAAGACAGATTTCTGTTGGCTTTTTTATTGCTCTTCGATGACATATAATGCGTGTCCCAAAAAACTGCCCCTAAGTCATACATACCACCCTTCATGATCAAAAATGTTTTGAAAGTGTTAAAACATCCCTAAACAACGTAAAGATGATTCAGAACTTTAAATTGATTACTTAACAGTTTGAAATTTACCCCTTTTATAATTTACCCCGAAAAGCACCCTCCAACGTAAAAAATGTATGTAGCAGAATAATCTAGAACTTGAAATTCGAGTAGCAAAAAATCCAGTATATTAATTTCGAGGAGCAAAAAAATCGGAAATCTATTATTCCTGTAGCAAATTAATCTATAAATTCGAATTCGAGTAGCAAAAAAATCCGGTACTTTAATTTCGAAGAGCAACAAAATCCGGAATCTATTATTCGTGTTGCAAAATAATCTTCAACTCCGAATTCGAATAGTAAAAGAATCCGGTACTTTAATTTCGAGGAGCAAAAAAATCGGGAATTTATTATTCATATAGCAGAATAATTTAGGACTTCGAATTCGCGTAGCGAAAACATCCGGTACTTTAATTTCGAGGAGCAAAAAACCCCGGCGTTTTAATTTCGAGCAAAAAAATCGGAAATCTATTATTCGAGTAACGGAACAATTTGCAACTCTCGGACTTTAATTTCCGTTTGAACTTGAATATAATAAATAACGATAGTTTTATTATTTTAATGAATATTTTTGCAGCTAACTTTAGTTTTTAAAAAATGCTTACCTGTAATGATGTACACACTGGCGATGAAAGGTGTTGTCTGGTGCACTTAAACTTCTGTAGATTGTACAGTTATTTTTTAATTGAATTGAATTGAATTAATACGTTAATTTATACGTTTGGTGTAAATTAGAGAAAGTATACATTTCTAAGAAGGAATTAATTAATCTTAAGGTCTGAATCATCTTTATATTGTTCGAACTTGTTTTAATACTTTCAGAAAATTTTTTGTTACGAAAGGCTGATATGTTTCACTCAGTGGTACTTTTTTGTGATATGTATTTTTGACCATCGGAGAGCAACAAAAGAGCAAAAGTCTCATATAACAGTGTTTTCTGAATTTTAAAATTTTTGATGCGTTTTATCTAAGTATATATAAGTTTCGCTACATACATTTACGTCGAAGGGTAGTTTTCGGTTAAATCATAAAAGGGGTATATTGCAAAGAGTTAAGTAATCAATTTAATGTTCTGAATCATCTTTACGTTGTTGAAAGATGTTTTTACACTTTTAGCACATTTTTGATCACAAAGGGTTGGTATGCATGACTTAGGGGTAGTTTTTTGGGACACGTATATGTCATCAGAATTCAAAAAAGAGCAATAAAATTTTCAATTATGTATTTTCTGATTATAATAAACTTTAATGAGTTTTCACAGGTGATGGCGCTAAGTCGTTACCGGGGTAGCGCCGCCATCATTTTCTCGGAAGTTTAAACAGCAAAACAAATTTTTTAGCATAAAATGAGCAAAAATAAATAAAAGGAAAGAAATATGGCGTATTCCATTTTTCATTTCGCCTTGCTAGCGGCGCTGAGTCGTTGGGCCTCCGTGTCATGGTCATCATGATCATTATTTGAGTGATTATCACCAGCTCCATACTCTCCAAAAATCTCTATCAAATTTTCAACTCTAAATTTGAATCAGCTAATTTTTTTACTGATTCCTATTCACGATTGTATTCTAGCTATGAATCAGTCATTTTTCTCTAATGAATCAAACAGACTTACTGATTCTGTCTCTCTACTGATTCAGAAGTTTTTCAGGAAAAGATCAATTGATGAACCCAGAGATGAAGGCATCTTTACCCCTTATTACTTCCCCTTCTTCACGATGGCAAACTCGGACCTCAGCCTCACGAAAATTCGGAATCTTCCCGGAAATACTAAAACGTTCAATCGCGCGTCCAAAATTTACAGTTTACACTGCCGGCGCTGGCAACGAACAACCTTGCCGGCGCCAGCAAGGAAGCTGTTTCCTGGCTGTTTTTCACGAAAAGCGAAATACGAAATAAAAGAGAATTACGTATATAGTCATGCAAATACCTGAAAATATCATTTTTAAGGTCAAAACTGATCAAAATCATGTTAAAAAAATAAAATAATCTGTTAGCATTTTGTCTTTCATGCAAATACGGTGAGCGTAGACCAGGAAAAGCTTATGGTAAGAAATAATTTTCTAGGAAAATATTTTCAAAAATGAAGAGTCATCACATGCGTCTAAAGTTATTGCGTGACCCTCGGTATCGGTATCGACTGGAAAGGGTTAGCAGTTTGATCAAAATTATTTCTGTGACCAGTCACAGGGATGCCTTCCCACGAGACGTTAAAAAGGGGTAGGGATGTGACCAACATTCTTTTTGTGACCAGTTCAGGAGTGCCTTTGCGCCCCCACGAGACGTTCCAAAGGGTAGTGGTTTGAACAAGATTATTACTGTGATCATTCACAGAGGTCTTTCCAGGACCCACGAGACGTTGAAAAGGGGTAGGGGTTTGACCAACATTATTTCTGTGATCAGTCAGAGAGGTCTTTCCGGCACCCACGAGACGTTGGAAAGGGGTAGGGGTTTGACAAACATTATTTTTGTGACCAGTTATGGGAGTCCTTTCCACCCTCACGAGATGCTGGAAAGGGGTAAGGGTTTGACGAACATTATTTTTGTGACCAGTCACAGGGGTGTCTTCCCGCCCCACGAGGCGTTAAAATGGGGTGGAGGTTTAACCAATATTATTTTTTTGACCAGTCACAGGGGTTCTTTGCGCCCCTCGAGACGTTGAAAAGGGATAGGGGTTTGAACAACATTATTTCTATGAACATTCACAGGGGTGCCTTGCCGCCCTACACGAGACGTTGGAAAGGGGTAGAAGTTTGACCAACATTATTTCTGTGAATATTCAAAGGGGTGCCATCCCGCCCCCACGAGACGTTGAAAAGGGTTAGGGGTTTGACGAAAATTATTTCTGTGACCAGTCACAGAGGTTCCTTCCCGCCCTCCACGAGACGTTGGAAAGGGGTAGGAATTTTACCAACATTATTTCTGTGATCAGTCACAGAGGTCTTTCCGGCACCCACGAAGC